>SMSR01009267.1:35808-95973 GCA_019453355.1 Ceratina japonica | reverse complement strand
CTCGAGTACCTTGTAGCTACGAAACCGAGTGTCGATGTAGTAGACACACGAATACAATTCGTCAACTAGCATACCACCACGATACACCCTTATTCATCGAATTCGACCCTACCCGCCTTAGAATCCTCCCTTTTTAACGTTCTCGTCTCCGCATCCTATTTCTCGCACTCCTCGCTCGCTTCATTGCCCGTCCAATCACACACCATTCAAAGTGACGGGACTACGGGCCTCGCCATGATCAATTACGTTCGTCGCGACACGAAGGTGTGGCGATATCGACGTTGAAACAGGATTCGTTAATGCACGCTGTTCAGTTAGAAAGTTGGACGTAGAAGGGACTCCGCGAACAACTATAAATATGCTACTTAACAAAATGATAGGATCACTAAACCGTAATAAAAAAATTGCTTGTACCTTCAATAAAACGAAATTACCAGTCTGCGTGAGCACATTTAAACCTCTACTTTCAAAGCCTTTGACTAATTTTTTCAAAGATCTCTTTTTATTGCAAAAAAGAGAGAAAAACTGAAATCATCCTTTTCCTCTTCACATTTTACGAATTCAAATGACTTTACTAGGTTGCCAATTTTTGGGGGGTTTTGTTTTAAAATGACCTCATAAGGGAAGTTTCCTCGTTACACCGACCACCAAAAAATTAATGTACAATTTTTTTCACTGGCTTATCGCAGGTTAAATAAAAAATTAGAATCGTCCAACGTAAATTCTTCTACCGAAGTTAAAAGTGTTTATAAGTTGATAATTTTTCGATTACATTTAGTGATCTTTTAATTTTGTTCTGTTCCGTCGTTTCTTGTCACGCTTACGTAGTATTAGAGAGTTCAAAATTTATCGAAAGATCAAAAAGCAAATCCAACAAATTTATTTACACTCTGATTTTCAAAGTGGATAGTGACTGCTCTAGAACTTATTAAATCTACATACAAACTCTATTGTCAAAATGATTACATGTAAACATAATGAAATTTTCAAACATAATTCTGGACTTGAAATCCTATTTGGATGGGTCCCTTTCCACATAGGGATTCGTGACACTAATGAAACCATCAGACATCACTATCAAGATTAATGACTGGCCACATCAACTTTCTCCATTCGTATATATCTATTGAGTAAACAAATTGCAGTTTACCAAATTCAATGTCGCAAGTCACCATTGCCTACGTGAAGTGAAAGGAGATATTTCAATATCAGTAATCATTATAGGGAAACTACTGCATCCGTGAATTTAGGTACTGAGGTGTTAACATTTTAAAAACATACTAGAATTCATCAATTGTTATAAAAACTTTATTTAAGTTTATTATTTAATTTTTTTAAACGTAATTGATAAAGATTAATTCATACTCTGTGTAATGTACAATCAATGTGATGCTAATGACCCCTGTAATTGATGCAGCCCTAAAAATTCAATAATAATGATAATAATAACAATAATAATATGAATAGTAAACAAGTACGGCGCGTACCGTCGACTTGAAAGCCGATTCGTGAAGCACATTACGCGAGAGTTCCTTGCCACGCCACGGTTCAACGCGACGCGATGTAATGTAGTATTGCGAATCACGTTGCTTGTCGGCTTTAAAGCGAAAGGACACGGTACATGTATACATTAGATCGGCACAAACAAGATTACTATTACCGGCAGAGAAGACTAGGGTGGAGTTGGGTGTATGACGATACATCACCACCTGGTCGCGATACATACCCTTCGCGATACACTTTCGCCCCTTTTCCTCTCCACGCACATTCGCCTGGTAATTCGCTTCATTGCCCTCCCAATCACGTACCATTCAAAGTGACAGCTGGATCCTCAGCCAGAACGAGCCCTGAATGCGACGACGTCAATTACAATCGTCGAGACACGAAAATTTTTGCCCCGGCGATATTAACGCAATTTGAATCGGTACCTCTCTGTATCCCTTCAAAAGACGTCAGCAGATCTCGCGAGCTACTTCGAGATAAACGAGTCTACAGCAAAAAACGAATAAAAAGCGAAACCTTGTATGAGTATCAAATCGTAAAAATTCAACTCGCCCTAAATTATAAGACACGTATGTATGTACGTACGAATCGCATTCAATAAATTAAATTTCTTTTTTTTTCATAAAATTTCAAAGTTATGAAGAGTTCCATGCTTGAGAGCTGATGTAAGAATAAACTAATTTTTGTGTGTCAATGTACAGATTCGGACAATGAAGTTTAGCCACCTTCGCGTTTGTGTGCGTTCCCTAGCGGGACACATTGAAATTTCAATATGTATGTATATATCGAAATTTCAATGTGTCCCGCTAGGGAACGCACACAAACGCGAAGGTGGCTAAACTTCACTGTCCGCGATTGTACTTATAATCTTCAGAGGGTGAGATCGAAAGTGGAAAGGAGAGTGTAAAGTTACAACGGGCCATGTTCCAACAAGATTTACAGTGACGCGACGCGACGTACGCGGATCGGTATTGGTTAGGACAGACCCCCTTTATCCCTAAAATGAAACCTGTCCAAATTGGATTTGCCCTTGATCACTCGTGAAAAGGATAGAAATGAAATTATTTCTGTTTCGAAACATCCCGTTCGTACGATCAGGAACATGACACTTCATTTATCCTAGCGATAATGTTTCGAAGTGCTCTCAAAATAAATCGTTCCAGTTTTTCTGAAGGGACATTCCCGCCATCTTTCTTTACTGAGTGATTAACGATGTAGCGAGAAATTCATATGTAATTTTTTTGACACAAGGAATCACTTCGTCGTCGTTTACATTCCGATTCGTCAGGTCCAGATAAAGAAGACGAGATAAACGGACCACATGTACACGAATCAAGAATCAATTCAGGAACCACCGTTCCCAATAGGCTCGCCCATTTCTTGATTCATTTCATCTGAAATTATTCATTATCGGATTATTGGAAGATTTTAATGCATTCCGCTTGCCACTTTCAGATCACTCTACAATATTCTTTTATTTAATAATGCATCCCATTAGTTAAACCAAAGCCTATTCTGCGCGTTGGCTCATCATACCTACGCGAGAAAATAAATTTGCTATTAATCAGATTCATAAATGTGAGACTTAGACGAATGCTTGATTCTCAGCGCGAGTAGACTTACGTTAGTTTTCAGACGTCTAGCCCGCGAAGCGTGTACCACTCTCTTCTGGCAACTCGATTTGTTCCATTTTATCGGCGAAGTGCATTTACGATAGGCATCGTATGCGCCTCCGCAACCGTATATTTATACACGAACACAGACCTTCCATCAAGCCAGCTTTGTGTGCGCTTTCGCGACCGTGTAAATCACTTTTCACGCGCGGTAGCACCAGAAGCTACGCCTCGCGTCGCGAGCAACCGTTATTTGCGGGAATCGATCTGTATCTGAACCCAAGAACAACGAGAAGAAATGTTCTTTCCAGATAATGTGGTCTTTTGATACAGTTGTATTCAAGGAAGGGTACCTTGAAGTAATTTATTCGCAGACTTGACGACCTCACTGATTTGTGAGTTTATAGATTGGTAATCTTATAAGCAAAAGAGATATTTAAGGCTTTTCTTCTGATTTCTACTGTTCTTAATTTAAGGTCAGCGAGAGCAAAATCATAGCTGTGTCAAAAGAGTGGGGATAGTCTTATAATACACAGAGAGCTTTATTAAGAGAAGAATTTATGTTTTTTTTTTTAACTTTTTCGATGATCTATATTCTAGAGTTTGTTAAATAAAGTATATTAAAATATTTTTAGTGTGTTAGAATTATGAAAAATTTTTGACATTTTGTAAATAAAGATTACAGACTTATAAGAAGAAGTAATAAAATTATAATAAATGATAAAACTAAAGTCAGTTGAAAATATGTCTTCAATATTTCATATAGTTTCGAAAAGATTGGCAAGAAGATAAAACGTGTGAATGATTTTATTAATCGACCGACTGAAATGGATTTATGGATTTTCTATTCCATGATAACCAATCCTGAAGTCTATTCAACGTGTTGAATACGATAATAATCGGTAGGAGAGATGATTGAGAGGAATATTTTTAAATCATCTGCAAATAGTAAAAACCTTGCAAAATAGAAATAGAAGTTTGCAAGAATACTTAAATAACTTCCATTTTTTTTTCGTTTTTCTTAATAAATAAACAAAATAAGATCGTAGAAACTGTCGTGTTTATTGTAACCGTTTTCCAGCCTGGGAGACATGGCATGACAATTCAAGTACATCGTTTTTTTTATTCGTCGACCGTTCGGATACATTCGTCAGAAGGATAATCTTTTTTTCGTCATTCAATAACGTCCGACCAGAGATTTCGCGTAGATTCGGCTGAAGGAACACGAATCTGTAGCGCTTCGGGGCTTGAGCCGTCGACAACAAAGAACTTGCAGGAACTTCTTACTGAGGGAACATCTGCCGGCACCGGGGAAATACAAACGTCGCTATATTGTGATCTTTCGTCAAGGTACACGGATCAGGGAATCAAAGGTGCACCATCCTCGGATCGGATTAAGTCGATGCAATCATGCTCTGTGACATTTCTATCGAAGGTTAAAGATATTAGCTTTAGAACGGTGACATTGGCAGTACTATAGCTTCGAGAATGAATAGGTAGCAATTCCAAACGCGACCTGGAATTACCGTCTAGAAACTTTCCAATGTATTAAAAATCCTGAGCGCTTGTGACAGTGGCAGAAAGTATCGCCTACGCATCGTGAGAGGTCGGCTTTAGTAAAGTAAAAAATAGCCTGATAGGGCTACGGTGTCATTAGATTGTCCCTGAAAATAGCCACATTCCCGGTGAGGGGACTCGGCCAAGAGATAAAAGAGACAAGTACCCGTCATGAGGAATGGCGAATACTTTTTTGCCGATAACTCCTTAGGAGAACGCGCCTTCANGGGCTAGTCACTGCTCGTCTCTAAAATTGCTAACATTCATCGAATCGCGACGAACCTTAACAAAGAAGCAACGAGCATCTGTAAAGAGTATATACAATAACTGCCGGCAAAGCGTCCCGACGACTCCCAGGGCAGAGGATTCCGGGCGTAATTGCGACTAGACCTTGCGGCCCGGTACTTGCCGAGCCACCAAATAATTTCCTCTCATTAACGCAACCTAACGACGGTCAAACAAAGCATAAATCTTCCGTCCGTCTCCGTCGAAGTTGAATAAAGACAGAAACAGGGAGCGGTCCTTGATGGAGCAATTATTTTGATATCGGGACTACTCGGCATTGGCTCTATCTTCTCCTTTTTACTCCAGCCCCTCGCTCCACTGTTGCTTGCTTCCTTCCTTCCTTCCTTCCTTCCTCTCCCATGCACTTCCGTCGCATCTCAAATCGTCGTCCTCTGGTCCGCTACCATCGCTGATGATAGCCGGCTTCAGGTATTCCACTCTTATTCCTGTCGCTCGGCGCCCATTCTTCGTTAAATCGGACTTAATTACTTAAATCCCGTCGGGAAATGCTGATGGATCGGTCATAATTAAGGGTATTCTTACCGGACCGATTCTATCAGCAGTTCGTCTCCTTCGTTCTCTATCGTTCTTCGTCTGCGTACCCAAATCCCCCGATAACGGACTACGTTCGTTCGCGAGGATAAACGCCTTTTTATTTGCAGCAACAAACGTGAGCGCAGTCCGATATGTTGTCCGCTAACGAGAAATTTAGCCGAGATATCCACATTTTGAGAAGATCTCTTCTAGGAATTTGATGACTTTCTCCTGTACTCTTATTGATTTGCATGGGAATGTCACAAATTAAATCTCGTTAATAGAGCATTCACAATCAATAATTAAACTCAAAAAAATAAAGAAGATCTGGAACGAGCCATAACGAGGTTGCATAAGCATTAATCTGTGATTCGGGCAACTGCTGTTGCAATTAGTCAACTGCAACGGTATTCCACGTTTTAAGGTTTTGTCACGTGGATGAAACATCGGTTTTCGATCGAGCGGTGGATCACGTGGCCTCCACGCGACTTTCCATGGATGCCTCATGAGGATCAACCTGGAATGCGAAAAGCCTTGTTGATGGGAGAGATCGGAGTCTGGGTCGGTTTCCATGGGTACAGGGGGGATGATGCGTTACCTGGGTAACCCTGCCACTGTACAGCTTTCGCTACCACCCTCAAAGCCACCGTTACCCACACAAGTACACTGCTTGCGTGTGTGTAGACGCACGGATATCAAATACTTCGGGTATTTCATTGTCAATGGAATCTATATTAATTTATAGTCAGATGATAAATCGTCTACTACGCTAAGTGAATTATTTGATGCACAGTTCCGGGTTTTAGTTGTGTACAGTGGTAGGAGATTTTATTGACAATGGGACGAAAATTTATGTCAGTTAGTATGTAGTGTTTTAAAATAATCGTTTTTTGTGGTATTTACAATTTTAATTAAACGAACAGAGTGAATAAAGTACCTACAATTAAATAGGTTCTTAGACATTTTCAGCGGATAAAAATTTTTTTATCCTAATGAAAATTCTGGTACGCAGATGAATATAAGGTATATGGATATAATGAAACGCGGCATATGTGTAGCCTGATCGTGGCAGCAGAAGTCTAATGATTCTGTAAATATTAAATACGGCGAGAATTGGGTGTTTCAAAGGGTGCCACCTAACGCGTCGTATGAATTTTTTGTACCTCTTGCTATTTTTAAAGGTTCACATGCGGTCCACAATAACTGTATTCTGAGCCGAAGACAGTTAACTTATAATTAGTAAATATTAATGAAATAAAAGACATTCAATACTTATGGAGTACATAGAATCAATTCTGAGTAAAAAATGTGAAGTGTGTACTTGTACAAATTCGATCATTCAACCAGATATATGAAATATGAGATTTTTTTAATATTAACATCGTAATTGGTTTATTTTTACCTTCTCGATACACATGTCATCTCCATTTGCATACACGCTTAGAATCTTCTCCTTAGAGAGCCTCGAACTCTTGCGATAGTACCAGATTTCGAACAGTTTGATTCACTTATGTAATTCTTCTAAGTTATTTTTTATCGAAGAATGTAAATACTTAACTGTTGGAACAATCCTGTAAAACAATATGAGATTTAAATCTGAGGAATCACGCAACTCATTCTGGTGCATATGTTACTTGTTTACTACGGTTTCCTTACTTGATTTAATGTCCTATGTATTATGCAAATAATTATTAAATGCTTCTCTAAAAACTTGTATAAATTTAAATAGCTGGGATATGATTACAATTCTTCTCATATTTATATCAGTGCAGAATGATTGAATTTCTTTTAAGGATTCTTCGTATCGTTGGTAGAATCCCTTTTCAGGATTGTTCCTGGGTAGGTAGAGAAAGATCAAATTTCATCGGGTACAACTCCCTACAGATGTGCATGTAGTATTCGTTCAGCATCCCATTGTGATTCTCTCTTATTTATTACGTTACCATCGCTTTGTCTTTGATATTGAGATACTGAGGAACTCTGCTCGAAATTCAGGTTGAATATTCATTCTTATGGCAACGTGCGTCTACATCTACGATGCTTCTCTGTAGACCGGAGACCTAAGTAAATCGTATTATGGTTCTATCGTTCATCTTGTACGCAAGTAATCGANTCTGAGGCAAAGACAGTTAACTTATAATTAGTAAATATTAATGAAATAAAAGACATTCAATACTTATGGGGTACATAGAATCAATTCTGAGTAAAAAATGTGAAGTGCGTACTTATACAAATTCGATCATTCAACCAGATATATGAAATATGAGATTTTTTTAATATTAACATCGTAATTGGTTTATTTTTACCTTCTCGATACACATGTCATCTCCATTTGCATACACGCTTAGAATCTTCTCCTTAGAGAGCCTCGAACTCTTGCGATAGTACCAGATTTCGAACAGTTTGATTCACTTATGTAATTCTTCTAAGTTATTTTTTATCGAAGAATGTAAATACTTAACTGTTGGAACAATCCTGTAAAACAATATGAGATTTAAATCTGAGGAATCACGCAACTCATTCTGGTGCATATGTTACTTGTTTACTACGGTTTCCTTACTTGATTTAATGTCCTATGTATTATGCAAATAATTATTAAATGCTTCTCTAAAAACTTGTATAAATTTAAATAGCTGGGATATGATTACAATTCTTCTCATATTTATATCAGTGCAGAATGATTGAATTTCTTTTAAGGATTCTTCGTATCGTTGGTAGAATCCCTTTTCAGGATTGTTCCTGGGTAGGTAGAGAAAGATCAAATTTCATCGGGTACAACTCCCTACAGATGTGCATGTAGTATTCGTTCAGCATCCCATTGTGATTCTCTCTTATTTATTACGTTACCATCGCTTTGTCTTTGATATTGAGATACTGAGGAACTCTGCTCGAAATTCAGGTTGAATATTCATTCTTATGGCAACGTGCGTCTACATCTACGATGCTTCTCTGTAGACCGGAGACCTAAGTAAATCGTATTATGGTTCTATCGTTCATCTTGTACGCAAGTAATCGAGCTTATACAAAATTATGCAGAGAAGTAGTCGCCTCTCCCATTTCGATGGGCTTAAAATATGTTGTCGTGGTCATCATTGCGAACAACTTTTCCCTTTACATGTTACTTTACGCACAGCTTTAGTTTTCGAGATATTCGTAAAATAGTACAACATTACATTAATACACACAGAAATTGCAGTTCATTCGAATGGATAAAGTAATATCTAACAACATAATTTACTTATGGATTTAATTTACTTCAATTCTATGCTCATAATCAGGTCACCGAAATACGAAGTTCTCTATTTAGAGGAGGTACTTCATTCCTTTTGAATGAAACCACCCATTACGTACGGTAGTTGATAGCTGCAACCTGTTTAGAGATACCCGGTAAACGCTGGGGTTGTCTTATACTGATGCATGTGCGCCGCCGTGAATGCATAAGTCACAAATACTTAGACTCATTCACTGTATGTAGCAATTAGCTATAATTAGTAATCGCGAATATTCCTGAATCTTATTATAAGATCGAGCGGCGTTATGCATATAGGAAAAAGTTAATCAGAATGTTGACTTTTATAACGTATTCTAATTGCATCAAAATCAGTGAGATGACCATTTTTCTATGTATTTACTAATCGGGTTTTATTGTATTCGGAATTCGAATGGAAATAAGTTTCGTTAATCAAGATGTAACTTTGTATTTCGAAGTATGGAATAGATGAGGTTTTCAAGAAAACAATGATCCTTATGGAGTGCGGTCAAGATTTGCCTCGCGGGATTATATTACATACACATCATCATGTATCATCAAGATTGGGATAGAGAGTGATTCCGAACTCTATGTCTCAGGGTCTTGGATCTTCAAATTATCTTAGTGATTAAGTTTTCGCACTAAAAGATGATTTCTCAAAATTAGCCACCACAGGTAGCAAATATTATGAAAGATTGTTGGTCATCAAATAGTTTTATATAGAAAAGTTTTTCAGTAAAACGCAGGAAAGATTTTGTGTTAAAACAACAAACGTTATACAAGTCTTTAAAGCGAACAAAAACGCACCGGAACCTCGAATGGCACAATACGTGATCCCTGTGAATTGTGCAATTTTGTCCGAAATCCAAATATCGTTAAAATCAATATTTGCAGTGCCGTACAAGTCTCGAGTACCTTGTAGCTACGAAACCGAGTGTCGATGTAGTAGACACACGAATACAATTCGTCAACTAGCATACCACCACGATACACCCTTATTCATCGAATTCGACCCTACCCGCCTTAGAATCCTCCCTTTTTAACGTTCTCGTCTCCGCATCCTATTTCTCGCACTCCTCGCTCGCTTCATTGCCCGTCCAATCACACACCATTCAAAGTGACGGGACTACGGGCCTCGCCATGATCAATTACGTTCGTCGCGACACGAAGGTGTGGCGATATCGACGTTGAAACAGGATTCGTTAATGCACGCTGTTCAGTTAGAAAGTTGGACGTAGAAGGGACTCCGCGAACAACTATAAATATGCTACTTAACAAAATGGTAGGATCACTAAACCGTAATAAAAAAATTGCTTGTACCTTCAATAAAACGAAATTACCAGCCTGCGTGAGCACATTTAAACCTCTACTTTCAAAGCCTTTGACTAATTTTTTCAAATATCTCTTTTTATTGCAAAAAGAGAGAAAAACTGAAATCATCCTTTTCCTCTTCACATTTTACGAATTCAAATGACTTTACGAGGTTGCCAATTTTTGGGGGGTTCTGTTTTAAAATGACCTCATAAGGGAAGTTTCCTCGTTACACCGACCACCAAAAAATTAATGTACAATTTTTTTTGGCTTATCGCAGGTTAAATAAAAAATTAGAATCGTCCAACGTAAATTCTTCTACCGAAGTTAAAAGTGTTTATAAGTTGATAATTTTTCGATTACATTTAGTGATCTTTTAATTTTGTTCTGTTCCGTCGTTTCTTGTCACGCTTACGTAGTATTAGAGAGTTCAAAATTTATCGAAAGATCAAAAAGCAAATCCAACAAATTTATTTACACTCTGATTTTCAAAGTGGATAGTGACTGCTCTAGAACTTATTAAATCTACATACAA
Organism: Ceratina japonica; assembly: GCA_019453355.1. NCBI lineage: Eukaryota > Metazoa > Arthropoda > Insecta > Hymenoptera > Apidae > Ceratina > Ceratina japonica. The sequence continues at coordinate 85,385 of SMSR01009267.1, read as the reverse complement.
ACTCTATTGTCAAAATGATTACATGTAAACATAATGAAATTTTCAAACATAATTCTGGACTTGAAATCCTATTTGGATGGGTCCCTTTCCACATAGGGATTCGTGACACTAATGAAACCATCAGACATCACTATCAAGATTAATGACTGGCCACATCAACTTTCTCCATTCGTATATATCTATTGAGTAAACAAATTGCAGTTTACCAAATTCAATGTCGCAAGTCACCATTGCCTACGTGAAGTGAAAGGAGATATTTCAATATCAGTAATCATTATAGGGAAACTACTGCATCCGTGAATTTAGGTACTGAGGTGTTAACATTTTAAAAACATACTAGAATTCATCAATTGTTATAAAAACTTTATTTAAGTTTATTATTTAATTTTTTTAAACGTAATTGATAAAGATTAATTCATACTCTGTGTAATGTACAATCAATGTGATGCTAATGACCCCTGTAATTGATGCAGCCCTAAAAATTCAATAATAATGATAATAATAACAATAATAATATGAATAGTAAACAAGTACGGCGCGTACCGTCGACTTGAAAGCCGATTCGTGAAGCACATTACGCGAGAGTTCCTTGCCACGCCACGGTTCAACGCGACGCGATGTAATGTAGTATTGCGAATCACGTTGCTTGTCGGCTTTAAAGCGAAAGGACACGGTACATGTATACATTAGATCGGCACAAACAAGATTACTATTACCGGCAGAGAAGACTAGGGTGGAGTTGGGTGTATGACGATACATCACCACCTGGTCGCGATACATACCCTTCGCGATACACTTTCGCCCCTTTTCCTCTCCACGCACATTCGCCTGGTAATTCGCTTCATTGCCCTCCCAATCACGTACCATTCAAAGTGACAGCTGGATCCTCAGCCAGAACGAGCCCTGAATGCGACGACGTCAATTACAATCGTCGAGACACGAAAATTTTTGCCCCGGCGATATTAACGCAATTTGAATCGGTACCTCTCTGTATCCCTTCAAAAGACGTCAGCAGATCTCGCGAGCTACTTCGAGATAAACGAGTCTACAGCAAAAAACGAATAAAAAGCGAAACCTTGTATGAGTATCAAATCGTAAAAATTCAACTCGCCCTAAATTATAAGACACGTATGTATGTACGTACGAATCGCATTCAATAAATTAAATTTCTTTTTTTTTCATAAAATTTCAAAGTTATGAAGAGTTCCATGCTTGAGAGCTGATGTAAGAATAAACTAATTTTTGTGTGTCAATGTACAGATTCGGACAATGAAGTTTAGCCACCTTCGCGTTTGTGTGCGTTCCCTAGCGGGACACATTGAAATTTCAATATGTATGTATATATCGAAATTTCAATGTGTCCCGCTAGGGAACGCACACAAACGCGAAGGTGGCTAAACTTCACTGTCCGCGATTGTACTTATAATCTTCAGAGGGTGAGATCGAAAGTGGAAAGGAGAGTGTAAAGTTACAACGGGCCATGTTCCAACAAGATTTACAGTGACGCGACGCGACGTACGCGGATCGGTATTGGTTAGGACAGACCCCCTTTATCCCTAAAATGAAACCTGTCCAAATTGGATTTGCCCTTGATCACTCGTGAAAAGGATAGAAATGAAATTATTTCTGTTTCGAAACATCCCGTTCGTACGATCAGGAACATGACACTTCATTTATCCTAGCGATAATGTTTCGAAGTGCTCTCAAAATAAATCGTTCCAGTTTTTCTGAAGGGACATTCCCGCCATCTTTCTTTACTGAGTGATTAACGATGTAGCGAGAAATTCATATGTAATTTTTTTGACACAAGGAATCACTTCGTCGTCGTTTACATTCCGATTCGTCAGGTCCAGATAAAGAAGACGAGATAAACGGACCACATGTACACGAATCAAGAATCAATTCAGGAACCACCGTTCCCAATAGGCTCGCCCATTTCTTGATTCATTTCATCTGAAATTATTCATTATCGGATTATTGGAAGATTTTAATGCATTCCGCTTGCCACTTTCAGATCACTCTACAATATTCTTTTATTTAATAATGCATCCCATTAGTTAAACCAAAGCCTATTCTGCGCGTTGGCTCATCATACCTACGCGAGAAAATAAATTTGCTATTAATCAGATTCATAAATGTGAGACTTAGACGAATGCTTGATTCTCAGCGCGAGTAGACTTACGTTAGTTTTCAGACGTCTAGCCCGCGAAGCGTGTACCACTCTCTTCTGGCAACTCGATTTGTTCCATTTTATCGGCGAAGTGCATTTACGATAGGCATCGTATGCGCCTCCGCAACCGTATATTTATACACGAACACAGACCTTCCATCAAGCCAGCTTTGTGTGCGCTTTCGCGACCGTGTAAATCACTTTTCACGCGCGGTAGCACCAGAAGCTACGCCTCGCGTCGCGAGCAACCGTTATTTGCGGGAATCGATCTGTATCTGAACCCAAGAACAACGAGAAGAAATGTTCTTTCCAGATAATGTGGTCTTTTGATACAGTTGTATTCAAGGAAGGGTACCTTGAAGTAATTTATTCGCAGACTTGACGACCTCACTGATTTGTGAGTTTATAGATTGGTAATCTTATAAGCAAAAGAGATATTTAAGGCTTTTCTTCTGATTTCTACTGTTCTTAATTTAAGGTCAGCGAGAGCAAAATCATAGCTGTGTCAAAAGAGTGGGGATAGTCTTATAATACACAGAGAGCTTTATTAAGAGAAGAATTTATGTTTTTTTTTTTAACTTTTTCGATGATCTATATTCTAGAGTTTGTTAAATAAAGTATATTAAAATATTTTTAGTGTGTTAGAATTATGAAAAATTTTTGACATTTTGTAAATAAAGATTACAGACTTATAAGAAGAAGTAATAAAATTATAATAAATGATAAAACTAAAGTCAGTTGAAAATATGTCTTCAATATTTCATATAGTTTCGAAAAGATTGGCAAGAAGATAAAACGTGTGAATGATTTTATTAATCGACCGACTGAAATGGATTTATGGATTTTCTATTCCATGATAACCAATCCTGAAGTCTATTCAACGTGTTGAATACGATAATAATCGGTAGGAGAGATGATTGAGAGGAATATTTTTAAATCATCTGCAAATAGTAAAAACCTTGCAAAATAGAAATAGAAGTTTGCAAGAATACTTAAATAACTTCCATTTTTTTTTCGTTTTTCTTAATAAATAAACAAAATAAGATCGTAGAAACTGTCGTGTTTATTGTAACCGTTTTCCAGCCTGGGAGACATGGCATGACAATTCAAGTACATCGTTTTTTTTATTCGTCGACCGTTCGGATACATTCGTCAGAAGGATAATCTTTTTTTCGTCATTCAATAACGTCCGACCAGAGATTTCGCGTAGATTCGGCTGAAGGAACACGAATCTGTAGCGCTTCGGGGCTTGAGCCGTCGACAACAAAGAACTTGCAGGAACTTCTTACTGAGGGAACATCTGCCGGCACCGGGGAAATACAAACGTCGCTATATTGTGATCTTTCGTCAAGGTACACGGATCAGGGAATCAAAGGTGCACCATCCTCGGATCGGATTAAGTCGATGCAATCATGCTCTGTGACATTTCTATCGAAGGTTAAAGATATTAGCTTTAGAACGGTGACATTGGCAGTACTATAGCTTCGAGAATGAATAGGTAGCAATTCCAAACGCGACCTGGAATTACCGTCTAGAAACTTTCCAATGTATTAAAAATCCTGAGCGCTTGTGACAGTGGCAGAAAGTATCGCCTACGCATCGTGAGNTTAATAAATAAACAAAATAAGATCGTAGAAACTGTCGTGTTTATTGTAACCGTTTTCCAGCCTGGGAGACATGGCATGACAATTCAAGTACATCGTTTTTTTTATTCGTCGACCGTTCGGATACATTCGTCAGAAGGATAATCTTTTTTTCGTCATTCAATAACGTCCGACCAGAGATTTCGCGTAGATTCGGCTGAAGGAACACGAATCTGTAGCGCTTCGGGGCTTGAGCCGTCGACAACAAAGAACTTGCAGGAACTTCTTACTGAGGGAACATCTGCCGGCACCGGGGAAATACAAACGTCGCTATATTGTGATCTTTCGTCAAGGTACACGGATCAGGGAATCAAAGGTGCACCATCCTCGGATCGGATTAAGTCGATGCAATCATGCTCTGTGACATTTCTATCGAAGGTTAAAGATATTAGCTTTAGAACGGTGACATTGGCAGTACTATAGCTTCGAGAATGAATAGGTAGCAATTCCAAACGCGACCTGGAATTACCGTCTAGAAACTTTCCAATGTATTAAAAATCCTGAGCGCTTGTGACAGTGGCAGAAAGTATCGCCTACGCATCGTGAGAGGTCGGCTTTAGTAAAGTAAAAAATAGCCTGATAGGGCTACGGTGTCATTAGATTGTCCCTGAAAATAGCCACATTCCCGGTGAGGGGACTCGGCCAAGAGATAAAAGAGACAAGTACCCGTCATGAGGAATGGCGAATACTTTTTTGCCGATAACTCCTTAGGAGAACGCGCCTTCATATGGCGAGGGTAGCCATTTGCGAAGATTTGTATCAGTGATAGACACCTCTGGACGAAACATCGCGTAGGTCGACGTTTTTATTTTCAGAAAAGAAGGATTGAGACTCAAAAACAGTGCAAAAATAAATAAGTAAAGGATTTGTTATTGATATTGAAGAAAGAAATCCATATATCGATTTAGACACGATGGTTATAAAAAAAATGGACGTAAAGCCGAGAAGATAGCTTTATGCTAAAAACGGTATCGAGCACAACGGTGTTTACCAGCACGTAACGAGACGTCGCATAAGCGGCAGCAAAGTTTCGAGGATGTTTTCCTTCCATACCGATCCGAGCTCCCCTTGCGTACCTCTTTTTCCACCCTGGTTCGCATTTAAATTGGATAATATCCCGACGGTGGGCTCCCTCGTCCGCGTCAAAGTTAAAGACTTTGCATCTAGTGACGCGAGCATTTTATTTGTACCTGCTGTCATTCCCTTCTTTTTACCCCCCTCTCGTTATATTCTTACATTTCACGTAAGTCAGGCTTATTAACGTTACTTGAAAACATTAATACGCTTCTTTATTTAATGAGCATAATGATCCGGCTAATAAAGCTTTCAGGTGTCCGTTTCCTCCATACAGTGAAAATAATCCATCTAGGGTGCGACATTTAAAACCGGCTCGGCCAGTTACGTCACACATGTGCATTCGCGTACACATGCATACGGTGGTTGCGGGTCAGGAGTTGACTCCGTTTCCAGCAGAGTGAAACGCAGTTTTTTCACGGTTGCGAGGAGGGTCGTGGATCAGCTGTCTACCTTTTTAAAAACCATGTGTAGGGTGCTTGTATATACCTCGGTTTAACGAACCCTGTGCAAGGATTCTGGCCTCGCATAGGCCTGGCACACAGTGTGCCCCTCCGGTCGGCATTGAATAAACGTTTAAGTGGCTTGTGTAGCGTGTTAGCGGTTTAGGGCGGGTCGGCGAGGTAGGAAAGAAGAATTATGAACGGGTTAAAGATGTTACGTGTTAGAAGTTTCCCATAGATTTCATGCAATGACTCCGTAATGAATACTGAGAACGATTTTAGTCTCTCGAGCATGAAGAATTATACTCGAATCGTACATTTCACAACTGCCAGCCAATATAAATCCAGCACAGGATAGCATAGTAATTCAAGGTCAGATTTTTCTTGATAGACCTCTATTCTAGATCCCACAGAATCCACCAAACTGTATTTCAATCCATCATTCGAATTAACTACCACCACGATTTAACAAAGCATCCACCCCTAAAGTATGCATTTTTTTCACGATACTGTGAAAACATCCGCTGGGCGCGATGTTTCTAAGCCTTTCATCTCGCGTCCAACAAGTGCAGCGACGATAACCACATGTTTTTTTTCTAACGGTCAGATCACCATATAAAAAACTTCGATGACCTTGAAATCTAAAAAAATATTACCTTGAACAAATTTTTTTGCCCGTCATAATATTTGTTCCTCCGAACCAAGTAATGTTTCCCTTTAACATTTTTCTTATATCGTAATAACCAAGCGAGATATTTTAAATGGTCAAGTTAGATGAAATACCCTGTATATTCATAAATATTGAACTATAATAGATTTCTTATGCGACTGTTATGCGTTCGGCGAATTTATTTGACGCCGCACTCCGATATCGGTGTCATTATTTTCCCGTCACGCCTCGGTATTATTTCGTCGCGAAAACCGAAAAAGAAAGAGGGATCTGCGCGCGGGCGAGACGAGTACGTCCTGCTGGCTAGGCTGCAATCTCGTTGTTCCACGCGAGGTGTGACCGGACGAGATACGCTGCATCGTCGATTGTTCGCAATCCTGGCTCGGGGAATTAATTTGTGCGAGGCATCGCGGAACAATACGTACGCTTCATCCCTTCCCGCTGCTTTTGCGCCCTCGTCTGGCCGCGTTCAATGCGATTTTCGAAATCGCGCGCCATAAGGTGCAAGACCCAGGTCCTCCTCCGTTTCGTCTGGCGTGCCTCGAGTGCATTTGTTTGTCGGTAACTCGCTGCCATATGTCAGCTACGCGGCTGCATTATGAGCGTACACCGTGCAACGGACCCTTTGTTTTCGTTACGGTTCAACACACCGATCATGCACTGTCTAGTTGGCCCTCGCCTCGGTCGGTCGTAGTTACGACTATGGCTTCGACATTCTCTCCCTCCCTCTCTCTCTCTCTCTCTCTCTCCTCTCCCTCTCTCTCTCTCGCGGTTTTCACTCGACGTTTACGCGTGTTGCGTGTGTGCTCGATCCCTTTCGGGTTAACCCTTTCGACGATAGCTCGTTGCTCGCGTGATTTTTTTACCCCGCATACGCCGCTCTTGTTGTTTTGGTCTGGTTTTCTCTTTGATTTGACTGGCGGCGGTCAATGCGTGTCTGGTATTGGTGACGGTTCGAGTAGGCGAACGTTCCGCGGGAAAATCGACGTTGCGCAGTGCTTGCGCTTTTGTTAAGGGTTGCATCGACAAGTCGTTAGTTGTTTGAGTTCGAGTGGCTTGCGAACGGTCGTGTCGAGTTTCCCCCAGATGCTACAAGCTCGTACGTAGAGAAATATTGTTCAGGCGAATATGACACAAATAAAAATTTTCAACAGAAAAAAGAGATAAAATTTGTATGATTTTAAATACAATGTTTACAGAATATTTCCGAATGGAAAGGTTGGAAATTTTTAAATAGGATTTAATTGATTATTGTTAAATTATTATTATTATTTATAAAACGGGGAATTTATTTTACGTACGTAAAATTATAACTAAAACGAGATTAATTTAGTATCATTTTTAACTAGTATAATTCACGCGATTCAATTAATTAAATACGGAATTTGATGTGTTTTTTATATAAAGCAATAAACTGATATAGATGTATCAAGCAAGAGGATTCTGCAATTTTATAATTGAATGAAAATATTCTATTATTAAAACAGAACGTATTGATTCGACAGGATATGAATCCTAAATTGTGAAATTCCAGAACAAGTATTTGCGCTCATTTATAATACTACCCGATCAACTTTTCCAATAAACTTTCTGTCGCCGGCGTTATTTAATCGCAATTACAAAATTGTTACGCTTCATTAAAAATTCAATAAGCTGTTTCATAGTACATATTCTGTAGACGTATTTATATTTCATTATTTAACATAATTTTCATTTTGCCACATTTATTCATTAATTACTTATACCAAAATTGCGGAAAAACGCGGTCTCTTGAACCAACGTTGTCTGGCATTTTTACTCCTTTTGCGACGACCAATATTAGCTCTAGATTTTCCGCCTGGCATGAATACCATTCACGGGTGTTTCACTTCATACAAATCACAGATTTCAATATAAACCGTCGCCATGAAAAAGGAGAAGAGCGTGCTAAAATATTTAAATAATAATGAATTTCTTATTGTGTATGTGTAGATAAAACATTCGATAATATCAGACTATCGAGTTGCGGCGGCGGTATTCTCGTCCGGAATTAATAATACAGATATCTCTTGTACAACGCGGTTGATAAATTCACGGCGTTGAGCTATGCAACAATTGTATTATACTAAAGCAAGATATAGTATAAGGAATATTGCTGAATTCTGAAAATAAACGAAACCACACATCATTTCTGTTTTATATAACACATTATTACATAAATTATAAAATACAGGATTGCCCACCTAAATTATAGCCATCTAAATGTATCCATTTGCGATGATTGTAAGAATTATTTTTATGCAGTATTAATCGCATCAAAAGACAAATTTTTAAAATATAAAATACAAAATTAAAGAGAAGTGATGAAGAGAGAAAAGTTAAATGTGGATACATAGACCAAAAGCTTGAAGACCGTAAAAATAAAATTTACAATAAAATAAAAAATATTTGCTCACATTCGTACAGGCATTTAATGCAAGATGGTGCAAAAATATTTCCGCGTAAAAATGTTGTGAAAACTCCGTAGATATAAACCTTTGTTTCATTAGTGCCGGCGAACTGCGAGGGTGGAAATTAACTTTGTAAACGACGGACCGAAGTAAAATTCAACTACCGTTTTTGCACAATCCAGTCAAAATTTTTCCCATGATACACGAATCTAGACAACGGTTTCGTTGAAATTTTTCCGGACGTTGAAACCATTTCGTAATTTGTACATTTTTTCGATAATTGAATACCGTGATTTCTAGTACAGAATCCCTCTTTTTTAAATTTTTATTATCAAATCAATGAATAAAAATATTCAAGTGACAAGTAAACAATCACATATCCGAAAGCCGGATCAATTACAAATATAATTGGATTTACCAGCATTTAGCAGGTATATCTAAAAAACAAACGGTATTGAAATATTTTAGTACTTCCGTAAATTGGCGTCAAACAACGGAGGCAAAGACGTCGAACAGCAACATGCAGGAGCTTTGTAACGCCATCACGAAAAATAACTCAATTTCCAAACAATGTCGTTTCCCGGCGAGAAGGTGACGGGCGCGGGGGAGTTGTGGCATCCGGTCACTCCGCGAGCAAAAAGTTGACGAAGCTTTTAGCCAGCGATTCGATTAGCCGACGCTTTGTAGTGCATTATACACGCCGCACTGTGTGTGGCCCTGTCATTTTCACCGATTACCGAAAGCTTCTACGGGTTCGTTGGCGAGAGGAAGAAAGAGACAGCGTGAAAAGGAAAGAAAAGAATTGCCGGAATGGAGTCAGATCGTAAGGGATCGAGCACTACGGTGGCTATCTTCGATCCTCGTTTACTGCTCTTGATGCAAACTCACTAAATAGCGGCCTCTTGAAACGTGTCACCTATGACAGCGGGAAAAACAAAGAGCCAAATGAACTTACTATCTACAAGAGACAAGTAAGAGCATCTGGAATTGTTTTCGTGTCCTACGCATGCTGAAACGATTTCTTGTGTATTCGTGAACTGATTTAAGTGGAAAAAAATATTATGTTTATCTAAAAATGATCCGCACTCTCCGCAAATAAAGAATAAAAATCTTACAAACGAAGAACGGCGAATATTTATGGATGTAAAAAATAGTGTCATAATTATGAATTTAAGGTATATAAAAAGCTGGGAGCCTCAAAGGACCGAACAATATTTTCCTCATACACAGCTTGTAGTGAGTTTATTGAATAAAAAAATTATCGTTCGTTTTTGTTGTACAAATTGTGCCTTGAAACGTGCTCAGTCTTTCTTTTTCGACCCTTAATAGAATTCTCCCTGCATACTGTAAAAAAATTCTCTCAAATACAGTGGGATAATAAGAAGGTAAACCGACGTATAAAAAAACGGAGGGCGAAAAGGAATAGGAAAGTAAAAGAAATATATGTATACAAAAGGAGAAACAGAAGAGAAAAGAAACGTAATTCGTTGAATGAAGAAAGTACTCGTAGAGAACGATTGTTACATGTATAATAGAAGAAGGCTCCGCGAGAGCTGAATGGCTTAATAGATGGGCACTCGAGCAAGCCCATGAAAAACAGCGGCCCAAAACAAATTCGGGGCCGCAACAAATTCCTGGATGCGCCACGGGGCGTCCTCGGGCACGCACATGCCTCGCAGATGCGCGCACCCCCCCTGTTCCAAGGGATTCGCGCACCGAAGAGGCTGGAAATTGGTCCCCTAGACGCAATATTTCACGTTTGTATATGGTGCATTGTGTTACACCGCGCTGTCTGGACGAGCTAAGGCCCTCTTTTATTTCCTGGATTAGAGATAGGCTGACTAGGCAGAATGTATCGATTTGACGCGCCTGGTAACGAGACCGATGGTTATCTAGTGCACGAATTCTCCTCGATCCATTATTTTCAACGATCTGGTTGGTTTTTGATTGTTTGTATGGTGAATCGGACTGGATGTGGGCTTATTATTCCATTAGAGTCGTAGTGCGGATTAACGTGGAGTACGCGCGTACGTGCTTCGTAGGGCCGTCGAGGGAATCAGTCGATTGATGAGGTTTTTACAGATGTTCGAGTTCTTCGAACGTTACGTCTGTATTATAGTACTCTTGAATTTAAAGTAGGGAATTGACAGAAGGAAAAAGTAATGAACTTAAAAATATCCTGTTAATTAGGACAAAAGATACATTTATAAAAAATAATAATTAATCATCAGCTATATGGCCGCCGATCGGGACTGGGCTTGTGAAGAATCGTTATAATAGTCAGGAACGTTAAACGAAGCTGTTCATTCGCTTACAAATGATGTTATCGGCGCTCGTTTTCCATTAACATTGCGAGACGAATGAATAAGCGTTCGACATAGACGCAGCTAATGAAACCGAGAGAGCATACAATCCACACATTTAAATCAAGCATGATGTATTGAAATACAGCTTTTTAATTGGAATGACAAGTTTTGTATACGCTTCAATATATTCCTTTTATCATCCGATGGAAGGAAATCCGTGTAAATGACAAGCGAAATCTTTTGGTATTGATTTCACTCATTATATCACCTAGCTGCTAAATCAGCGAAGTAAAATGAATTGTTCTCAACCGAACAGCAGGCGGTAGTAATTGACGTTCATGATCGGGCATTGGAATTATAAACAATACGAACGATATTGTAGTTGCGCCCTTAATAGGGCGGCCGCGGACCGAGCAAGCACATTAGAAGATCGCGGCACCGTTTTCAAACTACGACAACAGATCACTTGAATAAACCTTAACACCGACATTAAACGGAGTTTATCGTCGCACAATGGCCGGCAATCGTTTTCGTTACAATTACTTATTCGATCGTTTCGAGCATTGTGCGCGCGCGGCCGCGCTGCGTCAGCACGTTTTGTGCGTCTGACAGCTGGGATGAATGACGCTATTACTGGTAAATGGTGAGCATTATTTACGCAAAACCAATGCCAACATGTGCGTTGTGTCCATTGGTCTTTAACGCGTTGAACTCGGTACTGAACGAGGCTTGAATCCTACTTGAGACGCGTTACTTGCGTTCAATAGTTGTGAAACCGTATGATAGTTATAAGTTCGTATGAAAGGGAAACAAAGGGTAAACAAAGCGATGCATATCAGAGAGTTTTTGCGAACACACGTTATTTTCAATTTCTTTGCCTTTCAACTACAGCTCGGCCGTCCAATTACGCCAGCAAAGCAGTTCTTGCCTCGTTTTTAGTCAGTGATCCCATACAGTATTCTGTACCAATTATTGCCTGTTATCAGCGGGACGCAATTAAAAATTATCGATATTGAACCAAGACCGTGTCTTGTCAGTTTTGTTGACGAATTCAACGGGAACGTATACTGATCCGCGTGGATAAATAGAAGGAGTCGCCGCATCGAAAGTACGAAAATTCCGACGCGATGAAACCACCGAGACACTGGCACTGAAACGACAGAAATGTGAAACATGAGTTGAAGCTCGGAGGAATAGGAGGGAAAGGAAGACAGAGATAATTACTCAGTGTCTTCTCATTTACATTCTATTCCAGACGGCTGAGCGAAATCTCAGTTACACTTTTGTGCGATCGCGAGGCAAGGTTATTATTTAAATAACTCTTTACATTCAAAAGACAAACGGAGGGAAGCTCATCGCGACATGCTTATTATACGTATACGACCGACAGGAACTCTCCTTTTCCTTCACGTAGCTGCGTTATAAAGGGAAGATACGGATGGGGAGGTAGAACCTGTATCTAATTAAAAGAGATGGCTTGCATATTACGGAATCCTATATTGGAATCTCTTGGAAGACTGTGAACAGTTTTCATAGCGAATCGAGATCACATATTTCTATTTAAGACAAATTTATCCAGATCAAAGCACGTACACTTAAGTACAACCACGAAAGAGATGTCGAAATATTTAAAAGCATCATTCATTGAACCTCTCTGATCGCAAATCCGGTCAAACGGAACCCCGCGGTTAAAGAGCTAACCCTTGATTCACTTCTGATTCTGTTCCCACTACAGTGCAGTACACGAAAGGCCCTCTTTTAGTAAGGAAGAAGGGTAAAAAAGCCTGTCTCCGCAATAAGTGGTACGCGACGGCACTTTTGATCGTCGCTGGCAGCTCGCGTGGAGCAACATGTTTAACGCGGGCGAGCGCGCCCACGTCACACAGAGCGGGCGTACTCCTCGACGGTGCGACGTTGCGGTGGTGGGATTGGGGTAAGTGCGTTGCACTTGGGGGTGGTGCAAGCAGCACAAGCCTTTCACCCTCTTCGACCTCCCGCGAGCGGCGTGTGTTGTCCGTGAAATTGCTTGCACTTTCTCTTCCTCGTCCTCTTCGCGTGCACACGCGCGTAAACACACCCTCTGGCGCTCAAACCCTTTGCTCCTCGAACTGGTTCGCATCTTTCGTCTAAAATAAACTGACCGTGCCGAGAGTTTCATGTGCGGCCGAGCACGAATTAGAAGACGTCATTTTATCGTTTAAAGATGACCGCCGGCAGTGCGACTCAGGAATTTAAACAATTGAGTTGGGATCTTCTAAATAATGCAAAAATCAAACGTTACGGTTACTGTGACTAAAATATCCAAGATAGCCATTTATTTTTATTTTCAAAGTGAATCAAGTCTGAAGTACACATACTTGACTAAAGTATAATATAAGAAACGCGTGGACCTCGTTGGAGTACGTATTTGATTAACAATGATATTCATTTTAAATCCCATTAGTTGAATTTTTCTCTGCAATTTTTTCTTACTAAATTCGCCGAAGTACTCAAATTTATTTCATATAAAATTTCACAATCGAGGAACCTGTAGATATAACGTTTAACTTAAGGGTGTACAAGATTGAATTCAGATTGGGACTGTTGGGTGGTCTTAGATTTTTCATGGACTTGGTCCATTCACGTTCTAGCTATATACTGTCGGGCGAAGCTTTTATTTCTGAAGTTTCGAGAGTGTTGGCCCCTGTTCGATTTGCGAGCGCACGTATTTATTTTCGCTGCGACGGTTGTTTGTTTTCCCGGTATTCTCCTTTTTTTAAAACCTCCCGGGACGTGATTTATTGGGTCTCCCTTGGATCTTTGAATTGAGAGAATCATATCGTGCGTCGATTTCTTTTACTATTCGCGCTTGAGTTTGTTTATTATTTACATATGTATAATTAATTCCAAAACATGACTCGAAAAATAGAATTGGAATATGACTCAAAGAAGAGAATAAATATCGTTAAGACATCAACTGTGTCATTAATATTAATTTGTCAATTAAAAATTGTTAATGGAAGAGAGCACTTTTTTCAAGAATCATAATTCACTTCTAAATTCTAGCAGGAATTCTTGTTCAAGCTCTGGAGGTGTAAAAACGCTTGCTATTCGCTTGCATAAGAACTTCAGGCAACTATAAATAGCGTTTTATTATAGCTTCCAGTCAGTTTCTTTGAAAAGTCAACGACTTCGCTCGATTGGTCTCTCTACGCGCGGCGACGACATCGATCGACGACGATACTTTTTCGTGCGCGCGGTCTCGACACTAATGTACGATTCGCGTGTCATTTCCCGACTTGGACAAATTGCTCGTTTCGATCGGTTCACCGATTAACGCGTCAAAATTCTGATGAACGCTTGACAAAGAACCGTGCAACGAATTGCAATGCGTTTTTAATATTCCAAGCGGGTATTAATACAATACATGGATATACATGAATGATCATACTCGATTTCTCTTTATCATTATATTATCGCAGATGATTTATCGTCAATTCTTTCATTAATTACAGTTCGATTCAAAAGTTTCTGAAGCGATGTTCAAAGGAAAAGCGCTGTGCCAACTGAACTTACATCTTCCCAGTTACATTTAGACGTTGCAGCATTTTAATTACAAAGATCACTCTGTTGAGGAAAACAGAACCTTTTACGATTAGTATGTGAAATTTGCATAATAATTAGTACATTTCAATGATACAAATGTTTAAAAGTCTTTCCCTTATTTAATATCTCTTCTGATATGAATCTCTTGTAAGTGAAAAATGTTCACACTCTGATAAATTTATTTAAGGCGAAAATGTTAAAAGCTTAAGTAGCTTTGATGTGCCTATATGCTGTTATACAGTGTGTCCCATATAATACTTATCAGAATTTTTCGAGCATTTTTTTTTATTAATTTCTAATTATGCTATTTGTAAACGATTTAAAACCAATTAACTTTTGTTCGAAATATTCTTTCGTTGATTGAGACAAAATACTTAAAAAATCGTGTTGAGTATTATAATTAACAAGAATATGAATTGTGAAACAGACTATTAAGAGCTTCGCACATGGTTACTGAATGAATGGTTTGCAAAAAAAAAGTCGCTACATGATTTCCTATGCCTCTATACTATAACAACATTAAGCACACTGGCGTTGCGTATAATTTAATTGTCTGGATTAACGTTCTTAACTTGTTTCTCGAGGAATTCGCACGCACGTATGGTGCGNTTCTTGTTCAAGCTCTGGAGGTGTAAAAACGCTTGCTATTCGCTTGCATAAGAACTTCAGGCAACTATAAATAGCGTTTTATTATAGCTTCCAGTCAGTTTCTTTGAAAAGTCAACGACTTCGCTCGATTGGTCTCTCTACGCGCGGCGACGACATCGATCGACGACGATACTTTTTCGTGCGCGCGGTCTCGACACTAATGTACGATTCGCGTGTCATTTCCCGACTTGGACAAATTGCTCGTTTCGATCGGTTCACCGATTAACGCGTCAAAATTCTGATGAACGCTTGACAAAGAACCGTGCAACGAATTGCAATGCGTTTTTAATATTCCAAGCGGGTATTAATACAATACATGGATATACATGAATGATCATACTCGATTTCTCTTTATCATTATATTATCGCAGATGATTTATCGTCAATTCTTTCATTAATTACAGTTCGATTCAAAAGTTTCTGAAACGATGTTCAAAGGAATAGCGCTGGGCCAATTGAACTTACATTTTCCCAGTTACATTTAAACTTTGTAGCACTTTAATTACAGAGATCACTTTGTTGGGGAAAACAGAACCTTTTACGATTAACCCTTTGCACTCGAAGTCGTTTTCGCACGGACGAAGCAGCAACTCGAGATATTTTGTTGTATTTTTGGTGAATTTCTTATCTCTAACTTAATATCATACACAAATTAACGTATAAAACCTTTTTTCTTTTTTTTCCTTTTTTTACATTTTATATATCTTTATACCTTTACGAAGATAACTTCTTAAACATTGGTCTTTGTAATTTTACTTAAAGCTCAAAGAAACTAAACATAAATAGTTCCGCATCGAATTTCTGGTTTGCAAAATTCAGTTGTTCAAATGAACAGTTCGTAAAAAAAAATCGCTACATGATTTTCTATGCCTCTATATAACAACATTAAGCACACTGGCGTTGCGTATAATTTAATTATCTGGATTAACGTTCTTAACTTGTTTCTCGAGGAATTCGCACGCACGTATGGTGCGTAATTCCTGTGGACGGACGGATTAATAATTTATCACTGTCATTGAATGGAATTCGGTCGACTCGTTAGCCTAATTGACGAAATCGGTTCAGAGCGCGACCATTCGAGGCTCGTTCAAGTAATATATTGCATATATTGTTTCTCGGCCCGGTTTTATTCATAGGTGAGCTCACACAGCTTGTGTAATTTGAATTTATGTAAATTTGTAGCTGAATTATGTAACGAATTGGAACCGCGCTACGCAAATACGAACATCGTCCCTATGGATATCATAAAATATTTTGTTCTCGCGAAAGTAAAAGTGCGCCTCGTTATTGTCTTATTTTTAGACTTCCGCGAAAGATTCCAAATCCCGTCTATTTTTTAGCATATAAATTAGTAGATATGGTCAAGTCTATATCATTATTGATAACATAGATGAGAAACATGATTGTCTATACAGGGTGTCTCATTTTAATCTTTACACGCGATCTTTTAAAAAAAATATTCATTTTTCGAAAAAATGGTTAAACGAAACATACTCTATTCGAGGGGGAACGTGCAATGGTGGACACTGTTTTTTCTAGATGGAGGCGCCTCCGAGATTCGAAGGTGACTTTTATTTTTTTAAGTGGAACCACCATTTATTAAACACCTACGATGATAGTCCCTTTCATTAGGAATCCTGTTATTATAATTGTTCAAGGTCATTGAATATGTTTCGATTAATCATTTTTTTCGAAAGATGAATATTTTTCGAGAAGATTGCGTGTAAAGATNAATATTCATTTTTCGAAAAAATGGTTAAACGAAACATACTCTATTCGAGGGGGAACGTGCAATGGTGGACACTGTTTTTTCTAGATGGAGGCGCCTCCGAGATTCGAAGGTGACTTTTATTTTTTTAAGTGGAACCACCATTTATTAAACACCTACGATGATAGTCCCATTCATTAGGAATCCTGTTATTATAATTGTTCAAGGTCATTGAATATGTTTCGATTAAACATTTTTTTCGAAAGATGAATATTTTTCGAGAAGATTGCGTGTAAAGATTAAAATGAGACACCCTGTATATCATGATCACCTGATCGGAAATAAACGGTAATAGTGGAGAACAAACTCATTCTTCTCGCGGAAGAAAGGAAACGGCCGCACGTTGCGATTAAACGAATTTCCGCGTAATAAACGTCGGCCAACGAAATTTAAAGTAATTAAAAATGTTTTTACCGCCGCGATGTTCGCGTAAAGAAATAGACGAAAAAGAGAAGGGGTCAAGGGAACCGGGGCTAACGGTGGGAAAAAGAGGAGTGCATAGACACACGAGACAGGACGCTGACTGCAGAAGATGACAGAAATAGGGGCGCAGAAAAAAACTATGACATAGTACGCAATTATGAAAATGAGTTTGGATGAGACACGACCGCGGAGGACAAAGCTTTGAGAGATAACATTGACCAAAGTTACGAGGTTTTGCTTCTCTATTATTCAAACCGAGAACCGGTCGGCCCGACCTGTTATGTATCTTCATTCCTATGTCGCTGCTGTTAGAAAAATATTATATGTGCACGCGTGTACGCGTGCACACGCGCACACGCGTTATACACGGCGTTTATTACAACTACTGCGAACCGGAGAGAAATCTCGTAAATAGAATCAACGAAAGGTGAGCTTTTTCAAAGCACTCTCTGACGGTAATGCGTTTGGCAAAGAGCGAAGGCAACGGTGCAAAATAAAGCTCATATTATTTTAAAGCCTTTTTGTATTTTGGTGGTGTGTACGTCACGGATTAGGTAAATGTAAGCCACTAGAAATTTGCACGGTTTTTAGTGGAAGGCTTTTCTGATACTAACTCCTTTTTTTCTGTTATGTGATTAGGATACACGAAAGATTACACAAAATAATTAATATCACGAATGTACATCCAACTCCTTGTATTTTAGCTAAGGACAAACATATTAGCGTTAAGGAATTATGGCGAGTGATAAAATACAATGAATTGCGTGTATGTACAGATTCGGACAGTGAAATTTAGCCACCTTCGCGTTTGTGTGCGTTCCCTAGCGGGACACATCGAAATTTCAATATGTATGTATATATCGAAATTTCAATGTGTCCCGCTAGGGAACGCACACAAACGCGAAGGTGGCTAAACTTCACTGTCCGCGATTGTACGTGCAATGGATAAACTAATAGTTTGATTAGTTCAGACCATTGAGCTCTATACCTAACAGAGCTCAATGGTTCAGACTTAGTTTCTATGGTAAAAATAAACAATCAGTACACAAACAATTTGTGACAAAACACGAAACAAAACAAGATATTGTGGATCAATTAGAAGTGGAAACATAATTAAATATCGAATTATTAGGCATCATTTTTTATAAAAGCATACAATACTATATGTGTAGTTTATTGTCGACAATCATCATAAGTTGCATAGTTTACTCGCGCAGGTCACGATTATTTAACGAAATTTATTTAGTATCGCTTTGTAAGACGGCTAAATTAATTCAACTATGAAAACGCGGATGGGCACGCGAAGAAATAAATTCGGTTCCGAACTCTCTTCGACGGGTCTTACAAATGCAGTTCGTTCCGAAGAGAGCGCAAATTTTTAATCGGCTATCGTGACATCAAAGTGCTGTTGCTACCATCCCTTCTCTCTCTCTCGTTCTTTACTTTCTCTCGTTCTATCTCTCTGTATTCCGTCTTCTATCATTCTTCTACGTCTCGTTTTTATACTTCGCTCGTGGCATCGTTCATCAGCTCTTTCGTAGCTGAAAATTAATCGTCGAGTTCTGAAAATAGGAGGCGAACTGAAAAATTCAGCGAACCGCCTGCGGCTACCGTCAAAGGAACGCCGACGCTGTTACTTAGTATTTATGAACCATTCGCTCGCGAACGACGTTCAAACCTGATACAGAGTGAAAGACGAAGAGTCCTGTTGATAGAGATATCGTAGAGGTTCCCAATAGTGACTAATGCAGACCAGCGACCTCACGTCATGTGAAAGAAAATATTAGAACAAGGGAATAGATAGGATAACTCTTTCGAATTTGGCCTCACGCGGATGTTATCACTCTGTACTACTAACGGCGTTGTGTACTTACAATTAATTACATTTATACGGGGCTGAAGTGTATTAAATTGAGTATACATTAAGTACTCATGCAGACAAGAATGAATTGGATGCCCTTGAAATCTGTCTGAATGTTTGAAGAAAATCCTATTATAGTTATCTGAAATTTTTAATTCCCTTCAAAATACATTGTG
Organism: Ceratina japonica; assembly: GCA_019453355.1. Lineage (NCBI taxonomy): Eukaryota > Metazoa > Arthropoda > Insecta > Hymenoptera > Apidae > Ceratina > Ceratina japonica. The sequence continues at coordinate 66,189 of SMSR01009267.1, read as the reverse complement.
TACGAGTGTTGGAATCACACATACAGAAACACAAGCTTTTCGTTTCATTATGACAGTCATTGATGCATTCTACTGTCTACACGCGGAGCTCGCGTTGTCATTAATCGAAAATAATTATTTAAATAAAAGAAATTCTATNTAAGTATACATTAAGTACTCATGCAGACAAGAATGAGTTGGATCCGCTTGAAATCTGTCTGAATGTTTGAAGAAAATCCTATTATAGTTATCTGAAATTTTTAATTGCCTTCAAAATACATTGTGTACGAGTGTTGGAATCACACATACACAAACACAAGCTTTTCGTTTCATTATGACAGTCATTGATGCATTCTACTGTCTACACGCGGAGTTCGCGTTGTCATTAATCGAAAATAATTATTTAAATAAAAGAAATTCTATTATATCATGTTTTTAAAACGGAGTAAAAAATATAAAATAATTATAAAATACTTGTATAATTTAAAACGAACAACGTGGGCGCACGATTCATGCATCAATTATCTATTGCATGCGGCCCACGCTTTAAATCTTACAAGTATTTTATACTTATTGTATACTCATTTTATACCTTTTAGTTCGTTTTAAAAACGTGGATATATTAGAAATTTTTTCTTATTTAAATAATTACTTTCTCCTTTTCAATCTCTAGCTCATTGGGAAAAATTTGTACCGAACCAAAAAGAGGGAAAGCGAATTAGTAAAAATGTGGTGAAATGACAATCGCCAATAGCTTCATGCCAAGCGCCAATAATGTGAGACTAGTAGTAATCAAACTTTCTAAATTTCATCTGTCATTCAGGTGATCGACAATAGCAATATCGTGTGTACGCCTATGTAGTCCATTTGCGTAAGATTTCCGTGGCGATAAAGTTGACCGTTTGGGTGGACATTTTAATTCGCACCGGCATGACAGAGGGCCGTTGTAAATCGTACGACGCAAACGGTTGAAAAATTCGCGGGAAGGGTATCGCAGGAGCGTGTCTTCGACACGCAGCGTTAGCAACGATAAAATTACTCGCGTCCATGAAATTTTATTGCCAACGATATTTCACGGAGCTCGCGGAAAGGATCCCTCGTATGTAACGGGATGAAGAGAACGGGTGCGCGACGAGCGCAGCGCAAGCCGTGTCGCGCCACGCTCTGCCCATTGTGACCGCCTTGCAATCAGTAAAGTGCCATACGCCGCTATTGAAACTGCTGCTAATGAAAATTCCCCAGGGGACACGAATAAAACTGACTGGTATTCAGGTATTCCAATAATTAGTGAAATAAAAACTGGTCGCGTGTTATCTCGCGTCGCGGTTCCAGCGCGACAAATGAATTTTGACGGTACGATGTAAAATATATAAAAAAAGTAGATGCACGGGAGGAGAAAGAGGGAGGAGGGGTTAGAGATTGTAGAGAGGATGGGAGTAATTTGTACAGAACGATTGACGAAAAAATATTCGTCCTTTTTTTTATTACTCTCAATTTATCGTGTATCGGTAGTTGACACTATAAATTGTCAAATGAATCTGGAACATGAAGATTAATGGAGTACGAGATTGGACATCTTTAGAGCTTACTGCGTCTTTTCTACAAATATGTATGTAGTCAATCTTCTTAAATGCGAAAGTGGGTTCAAGCTTGCTTCTTAAATAGCTGAGCAATATGTTCTACGTCAAAGCGTAACCATGAAACAGCACTGTAAATTTTACTTAAGACCAATAGTGTCATCCTTTTTCTGCTCACATAATTCTTGAACAACAATCTTAAACATACCGTGTTCTCATTTTCACGATAGACAAAATAAAAACTCAAAGTGTAACAGTAATAAAAAGTATTTCAGTTATACACATATGACCTTGCTTTTCGACAACAACATTTTATTCATTGTGATAGTATTCCCTGTACAGTCTTGACACGATTACAGAACGAATTGAATTAATACGAGTCGACAGTAGGAATAATAATAGGACGAACATAATAACACAGCCCATATTTATGAATGTAACGTACGAGCAAAAATAAAAATCTCATAAATCGAAACTTGCACTTAGTGCACATAACAATTTTCAAACTCACGTAATTGTGAATAAATCGTTTTAAAAGAACGTCGTGCAACTGCGTTAATGGGAACCGCGTAATTTCAAAATCATGTAAAAAAAATATATAAAAGAAGAGTCAGGTGTAGATACGCTAAGTAAGATTTACCCCTTTCGGGGTAATGATTCGCTACAGATTTTGATCTTAACGTATATAAGGAGGTATAAGTAAGTACAGTTCAAATTTAAATCATGAAGACATTCTCATTTACAAATCTCGACTATCGTGAGGTCCAACTTACCGTCGTCCTATTCTAAAAAAAGGAAGGAAGACAAAAAAGAACGAAGTAACTGAATTAGAGAGTCGCCTCGTCAGAAGCAGACTCTCCCCGTTAAATCAACCGGTCCTCCCTGCTTCTGTCCATAGCTCTCGTTTCACCCTCTCATTTCATCCTCTTGCATTTCACCGAGGTCCTTTCTCACTTTCCTTCCAGTCAGCCTGTAATCTAGGAATCTATGATTCAACGCCACTAGCGCGCCCCCAGCATCTGCTCCCTGATGGACGCACTTCAAACTGCCCGCTCACAAAGCGAGCTCTGTTCTTAGGAAATAATGTTTTCGCCGGCACGCCGTGTCCATCGTCCTCTATTTGTCTCACTCTCTTTTTCTCCGTCTATGCAAGTTAGCGCTTGCTTAATACCTTGCAGATGCTAGGTGCTTGACGACGCAACGTTCAGACAGACAACCGAGGGGAACCGAGACGGGTTTTGTTCGAAGCGGTTTAACAGGTGCCCGACAATTCGACGATTATACACGTTCTTATTGTCAGAGAGATGCGTGGAAAGATTGTGCCTCTCGGTAATGAGATTATTGGATTTCAATTATACTATTAGAATCTTTTATCGTACAGTAATTGGCTCGAGAATTTTAAAAGCTTTTGAAATTGTACTTCAGTTGAACCTTTTATACACGCAGCTATAATTAGACACGGATCAACGCATCTTAATGTCTTGCCTCGCTGTACAGTAGAAAAAAGCCTCGATCAGCGAGAATAGTACGAACGAAATCGGTCCGTACCACTATGACTATTCCATTCCTTTCAACCGGCTACTGGAAGTTGCAGAGTCGCAGCCTTTAAGCGAGCCAAAGTTATTGAACGCTCGTGACGAACTAATTCGCCGAGTTTTCGCGGTGACCCCGTTCGAACTTTCAACTTGGATTAAAATTCGCCCCGGCAAAGTCGATTTCCCTTTGATAAAACCGTTCGGAATCTTCGATTCGAAACGTCGCGTTTCAAGAATTCAACGGTAACGGTTGCTAGAAGCGGTGAAAATTTTGCAACCATCCTCCACTGCCACGTCCGCTCGTCGGAACGTCAATCCTTCTCCTTGAAATTGAGAATTCATCTGTCTGTTCGAATTTAGGATGAATATCGAGCGTGCGATATTTATGCAGATATCGTAACGATTCGAACGATTCTGAGACGTTTCTAATAAATGTGGCGGACGTTGATGAAGAACATGTATTTAAAAAAAAATATTTCTATTCACTTCGGGGGATAAAAACCACGTACGTTGGTCACTTGAATTTTATCAATAGCTATTTGGTTTGTCCAACGATTCCTAAACTCGCAATTAGATCGAGAACATGAAATTCTCGTCTAACACGTTTGTTTCAGATAACCGAGTGCGATGGGCACTGCGCTCTGTTGAAATGAATGCCCCGTGCTTTGTGAAATGTTAGAACGCTATTTCAGGATTTGATTTACAAAGAACTCAACTAGAGAAACGTTAACGCCATGGCTGGTTTTAAAACTCGTCTGATTAAAGGAAACATGATTCTCGCGTCGGTAGAAAATGTAATAAGTCTCAAGTTTCGCGTTGTTAGATTTCACGCGGAAAGATCAAACCTATCGACAAAAATCAACTGAATGAGAAAAAGGAGAACGACAAAGGACGGAGATGAGAGAGGACTGTACATAAATCTGTTCAAAGACTACGGTCATCGTATCGAGCCAAAAAGTAGGTTAGAATTTCTCTTACGTTTTTGTACTTTCATACTTATCGTCACATGGATCTGATTCCTTGGACTGGCAATTTTTTTAAATATATTAATTTCAAATACGTACAAGTGGTATTTAATATTTGTCAAATCTAAACTGCCATGTAAGATTTCGTCTGTCTCAAAAAGAATTGTCCAGTTCGTCATTGCGATTCCCACCAACACTCTGTTCGATTTCGCCATCATCATGAAACTTTTCAGGGAAAGTTGATTGAAAAGCTCCGCGGTTTAACTTCGCCTCTAAAATCGGCTCGGTTCCACTCCCGTAAAGTAGGTCGAGCCGATCCTTTCAACCGGCTCATTGTTGCACGATCTTTTACGAAAATTCCCTCCTACCGGGCAACATTATCGTTTATCGTGCAGAAAGAGTGAGAGAAAGAGAGAGAGAGAGATAGGATTAAGTACTCGTAAAGTGGAAGCAATAATCGATAAGGGGTTTGCGTGGGCGACCCTTCCCCGAGGTCCAAGCTCTCTTCTCTATTTCCGGTAACGCCACTTGCAATTTTTAAGTTCACTCACCCTTCGAGTCTCATGATTGTATTTCTCTCTCCGACAGATATATTGATAAGAGAAAGACATTTTCTACATTGACATATACACGTGGTTGAATTTTCTCATGAATCATTTCACTTTATAAAAAAAGACCCTGCGTCACTGTAAGTGACTTCTCAAGCAGATAAATGTTGGCATATCTGGAGCTAGCGACATCAAGAAGCCATCGAAGTCCTTATGTACTGTCACTGGTTATTTATGTCATTCCAGTCGACATCGTAGATTGTGCCCAGGCTTCAAAGTGCTCTAATTGATATACGCACTTTCTCACGCTCGCATACTACTTTCTACGTCATCTTATACATACATGTATACATATATACTAGTAGCCGCGTCGCGTCGTGGCTTCGTCCGCACTAATTATCCTATATAGAATCAAAAATGCATAAAATGGAAATGTTTATTAAAAAATACATTTCATGAACAAAAATCATGTTGCTAAGTCTAGAACTTCAGCTTTTCATTCTCTTACAAATGAATGATTAAAATTCTGGGTAAAATTCTGAAATTGAATTTCAGATGATTAGATGACAGAAATATGATTAGAGATAAGTAACTTTTATGAACGAAAGCCAAATGTACGACTAATACTTTCGGAATTTCTAAGCATTCTTGTAATCGTATTTTTAGAGATATTTCATTTCTACGGACGAAATTGAACTAATTTGCAGCGTCACTCAATCGAATAGAATCTATGTCACCGAATTTGAAGATAGTCATTTTAATCCCGCGTGATCTCGAAAAAGCACGAGGATCATCCGCTATCTAATCCCCTTACCTCCTACTGTGGACCTGCTGCATTTGCAGTGGCACCTTATTAACCGTTTCTACCACACGGTTTGGGATCAGCATGACGATGATTCCAAGTCATGCTGACTACAGCAGAACCAAGGCAGGAAACAGCATTCTCATATCATAAATCAGCCGCACTGACTCGACTACTTTAACCATATTCTCTAGTGTCTTCTAGTGCAAAGAGATAGACGTACGAAGTATTAGGAACCAAACAATTTGTATTATTACTAGATGCTATTCTAATACAGATAAATGTAACTGTTTTGTGTTCACTGGGAAAACATATTGCGCATGATGCTTTACATTGCTTTAACGTTCTTTCATTTAAACATTTTACATATTTATACGAGTCAAATTGGTTCATGCCGGTTATTTATACTGCACCATCTTTGAATTCATGAATGAATCAATGAATTAAGTTTTATTTTTTATGAATTGTATCTGGAGTTTCCGGTAATGGACCACCCCGTATACGGGCTAGATAAAATCTGACGTCTGTCAACCTAAATCACTGTCAAGAAACCATTTCATCTTACACAATTTTAACTTCCGTTTGGGGATAATCATTGGGAGCACTATCACAACAAAGGCGATAAAATCTTGTTGAACTCCACAAATTTGGAATTAAATACAGCTCTTAAATTTTTTGAATCCCCTCTACGTGCGAGCACGTACTTTGGACATCTGCCTAATTATAGAATTTTTGTTGTCCTTATGATTATTATTGTTGGTCGGTATGAGTAATCGGAGTCCAATACACAAAACAGGGTAGGAATAGGAATTAGGAATATTAGGAGAAGAATGGGTAGGTAGAAACAAAGTTCAAGAATGTTTTCCGTTAGATAAATTTAGGTTGTTTGTCGTCGAGTTAACTATGTCAATAATGATTAGTTTATTTGTCACCAAACATTTTCTAAATAGCAGATAATTAAATAGAATTAGAAAATAAAAAATAACTAACGTACAAGATACATTTTGTACGTTTTAATATATTTTTTTCAATTACGTATATCGGCACGTGTAATATTTTTTTATTTCCCTCTCGGATACGGCGGCCTCCGTATACGTCAATCGTTCGATTCCTAAACGATCAGAGGGTCGAAGACGCCGGAAATTGGTAGAATACTCGGACGACGGAGCTGTGGAGGCCAAACCAGATCCAGAAATGCTTCCTTTATGACAAACAGATGCGCCTTGGGACGGACGCTCCCGAGAAATCTGCGTCCTATTTGCGCCCCTGCCAGTGATGCATCTGCGCTCTGCGATACGGCGATACTCGATGACATACATAATAGAGCGGAGCATATAAAAGTGGCGTCGAGTAGACGGAGATGGGAACCGACAAGGAACACCGATGAATTTTTGATTAGCTCGAAACGACACCGAGGTCCATGCATGCCTCCTGATCTCATTCAGTCTATGTTCTTTCGTCTCTCGCGTGACCTTTCCTTCTTTTTCTGACCGTTCGACCTGTGACCGGCTAAACCGAAGAGGCAATGACTTCTTAAAGATTGTATGAGTCAGTTAAGAGACTCGATGGGTTGTCTAATCTAGGATTAAAGATTGAATGTATGGTTATGGAAGATGAATATAAATTGCGTCTTAATCATTTTTTTTTTAATTACACAATTCTCGTAAAAAATAATTCATAATCTGTTGTTATAGTTTTTCAATAACATTCTTTAAATCTGAAATTTCATTTCATATTGGAAGGGACGGAAATGTATCTGCCCGACGAAAATTGTAGGGTAACAATTTCGGGGTGACCTGTGGGGCGGAAAAATTCGGCGGCTGAAAAGTTTCTAGCCATGGGACCGCAAATTCCAGGAGGATTATGGTAATCCCGTTCAGAATCTAATAAGCGGTTGACACAAATTACAGAAGCACCTGCCCGACCTACGAAAGTCGGCGCTACTTCCCTGTGATTTCTCAAAATTAGATGCTCCATCCTGAGAAAACTTTGTAACGACGTTCCGAATTCGGGTCACCGTCTTTTTGTCCTGTAATTTCCAACCTTTGCAGCTGCGTTCGCGGTGGTTAAGTGAAACGTGGGTTAATTGCTCGAAGCCTGGCGCGCCTTCTATACGCTAATAAATAATCGTTCTCTTTGTTCATGACGATTGCAGAATTTGGTTATTTTATTAATTTGGATCAAACCGATTGTTCAGTAAACGATGGATAAGTTTGGAAGGAATGTCCGAAACCTAATAACTGAAAAATTATATTGGAACTAATCTTGTCGATCCATCAGTTTACTAATAAAATTGACGATGAATTAAAAAATTTAATCCAGACAAACAACGTAAAATTGACCGTAAGAAACCTTCTCCGCCCTCGAAACAAATCATGCGAACCCGACAAACTTCCAGATTTCAAACCCGCCCCCATTACCCCTCTAATTCGCGAATCAAATTCGAAATCCAAGTGAAAAGAGCGTCATCGAGTTCACCATTAGGCATACTCTGGCTGTCATCCACTACGTACACCCTAATTAGACGCTGGTAAACGACTGTTCGGGAAGCAATTTCACGCGACTCGAATCAGCAGCGTTGACTCGCCGAAACGGAACGGCCAGGACGAGGAAAAGAGACCGAGATAGGGGGCGACAGAGAGGGAAAGAGAGAAGTGCACCGATGCAAAAGCGAGAGGCCATTCAACGGCAATCACCGGGGCGTAGACCGGTCCCTCCCACGGGACCGGATCTGTCCAGTCTGTCATTCATTCAAATTAATCTCCTCGATGTTTCAACGGGTCTAGCATATCTCGTAAAACCTTATCAACTTATAACAACCGTGGCGAACGAAGATATACAACAAATTCTGGTTAACAAGTCGAATACATGAAACACCTGATTTAAGTAATTGGTTGGACAGTAATAATCGTTCAACCTTTCACAGAATTGTAAGTAATGTATTGAAATTCGAAATGGAACAGTAATAAATGTTTATTAATAAATTAATGACAGTAATACGTCCCGGTCATATTTCGGGAATTATCGAAAAAGTTTTTTTCGAACCTTCAAATTTTGGGGCACAATAATTTGATCTCCTGATGAAGTAAAACAATAGTTTGGATGGAAGAACCACGTCGCGTCGTATCACGAAGAGGGCAGCCAAAAACAGTCAGAAGGGAGAAACGAAGAAAGACGAGGTTGGGAAGAAAAAGAAAGAAAGCCTTCAGCGGTGTGGTAGCTGCTAGCAGTGGTGGTAGCAGAGATGCTTCCGGGAGCCACGAAGTACTTTCAACCACTTGCGTTCAATTACTAGTGGCGAGGTTATGGCGGGCTTCTTGTGTTGAGGCCGTAGGAGTGGTCTGTTCTCGTTCTCTCGTCCCTCTGCCACGCTAGGCCCGCTTACGAATCTCTTCCAGCTCTAACGCCTTTCCCTTCCGTCCTGGTACACGATTCGTCCCTTTTGTTCGCTGCTTCTATCGGTGCCATCGCGTTCAAGGTGTACATATACCCTGAACATGCTTCGACCGAGTTTACCCGGGACTGGACGCCATTCAAAGCACATCTAATTGACCGGGTCTTATTGTTAATGAAAATGATCCTCGGCACTGGACCACCCATACAAAACTTGTCCTATTGCCGACTCTCGGACGTCATGACGCGTCTTTCGGAACGTGCATTCGATTGCGGTTGCACGATGCCAGCGAACGTTTTGTACTTATCATTTTGAGAAGAGAAGCGCAGATCTCGTGTTCGCATCAATGAGCTAATCAGGCAAACCGACGGACTTTACTTACGAATGGTTGAGCTCGCTAATTACTGATTAACGTATGCCATTACCATCTAGAATTCATTCAACTGAGAGATATTCAACGATTTCTCATGCTGATTAGGTTACTCATTCTGGGAAAGTTGTTAATATAGGTACGTGAATGATTTTCAGCGAGCAAACTTGTCTCCGCTTTTATTAGTACATTTGGTTTGGTTTTGGTTACTACTGTTTTAATGTGTATCTTTGGGTATAGTATTTATTTTTCAAAATACCTTACAGAATTTTTTACCGTTCAGCGAGGATAAGGTGTATCACAAGCCAGGCAAACCTTTGAAAGTACCTAAGCGTTTTACATTAGCACCTTTTTTATATGGTGTTGCTAACTTTTTCTCACAATATAATGGTCCATTGAAAGTTTTATGAAAGGGCAAAGGGCAGTTACTAAAACCTCGCTTTGTCTAAAGATTTTTCTTCGGTCAATCGAATTAAGGAAAACAAAATTAGATTAATATTAATTGCTTAACGAATCACGAGAGGATTATACNTTTTGCTAACTTTTTCTCACAATATAATGGTCCATTGAAAGTTTTATGAAAGGGCAAAGGGCAGTTACTGAAACCTCGCTTTGTCTAAAGATTTTTCTTCGGTCAATCGAATTAAGGAAAACAAAATTAGATTAATATTAATTGCTTAACGAATCACGAGAGGATTATACACACAGGATTATATGGGGATATAAACATAATAAAACTACTAGTCAGAAATTTGTTAAAAAAACATTTTAATTTCCTTGGTTGAATTTGTTAGTGATCTTTCGTTATTATGTACGGNCACACAGGATTATATGGGGATATAAACATAATAAAACTACTAGTCAGAAATTTGTTAAAAAAACATTTTAATTTCCTTGGTTGAATTTGTTAGTGATCTTTCGTTATTATGTACGGAATTTGTGGTAACCAACCGCGTGAAAATGCTGCTCGTGCTTTGAAATGAGGTTTGTTGTCTCTGAAAGCCGAGGAAGGCGGTGTTGTTGTTATTGAATCTAAGAATATGTAAATGAATGTCGGATCGGTAGAGGCGCCCTGTATCTGAAAGTTTTTGCATATTTCCATAATATAATTCAGTTATATGAAATTCTAGAACGCCCCGTAGATTCTTGCTTATTCATTAATTATTTCAAAATATATTTTAAAGTATGGAATTAAAAAATCTATCATGCGCACCTTCAAGTACTACATTTTTGAAGCAATAAAAATGGAATATTTCCACAAAGCGAGAAGAAGAACTTCGCAACAAATTGTATTGGAATATTTTTGTACAGCGCACTCAGCACAGTATTAACCCCTGAGGACTTTTTTCTTTATACACTTGGNCGATAAAAATGGAATATTTCCACAAAGCGAGAAGAAGAACTTCGCAACAAATTGTATTGGAATATTTTTGTACAGCACAATCAGCACAGTATTAACCCCTGAGGACTTTTTTCTTTATACACTTGGACATTAATAGAAACGATTGTTTCCGAAGTACAATAGAAAGAACTCTTATTGACACTACATCCTTCATTCAATTTAAGTTTATTCAATTTGTAGCCTCTAATTGTACCGAGGTACCGAGTTGTCAATAAATGACAGTTGTCCCATTCTCGGCAGCTTACCGCCGCTCTTAAGATAAATTGATATAATTGTGAGGTCTACTTGTGAGGGGGGGGAGCCTGTTAGAACGATCAAGAGGATGTCAAACAGTACACAAACGTATGTTACATTCAACAGTATGCAAGGTTATATTCATTGAATTTGATTTTTCAAATGGGACATATTAGATATTATATTATTATACATTTTATCTCTGAACTCCGCTTTGAAACAATATAATATAATATAATGTACGATCAATTTAAGTAGATTAAGTGACTAAAAAGTCAGCAAGCAGCCATTCAAACAGTTTCATGAATCTACTTCTAGGCCGAAGTCTAGATCGGTTCATACCATTATCTATGGTATAATTTAGGGTAACATTATCGATAGTTTAGAGCAGGGATCCAATCAGAAACAGAAAGACGCAATAAGATACCGGCTGGCCATTAACTATGCTTTATCGGCAACAAATCTGCTTAATGGTAAGGCCGTGTTCTTGAGTTAATAGCTAACCGGATGGTGCACGCGAAATTGATTAACGCTTCGTCCCTTCGCACAGAACGAGAGGAGGACTCGGTCGCATAAATATTAATTTCTTCGTAGGCTTTAATCGGACCGGACCAACAAAATCACTCCGCCATAAAATTTCATAAGCCCTTCGCCAATTAGGCGACGAAATAGCATGAGAAAGAGGGATTTCGGTGTTTGGCTTGAGGATTTTAGGGATCAAGGATTGTGGTAGGAGCTAAGCGTCGTATAGGGTGGCGAGTTAATGACTGAGGGTAGGTCCCGCCCGTTGTGCCGTTATCTTTCACGTTTGTACGCTTTCGTCCTATGTATGAAAACTAACTATCTATAACATTATATTTTTTTACTTGTCTTTAATTGGTTTTTTATCATTATTTCGCAAACGTGAATTATACCGTTTGTTAGCGACACATGAAGAACATTAGATATACGTGAGACGTATGGCTCAATAAAAATCTTGTTATTTGCCCAACAGACCAGCCCGCTCGCGATCTAATCGTTAAAACAAGAGGGGTATTACGCAAAATCAAGCCGAGGACTCTCTTTCTGTCCCCACGAAATTCTAAAGCTGGAAGTCCCGTCGCGTAGTCTAAGCTGGATGTGACAACGGCACCCTCCACCGTCTTCAATCCTTTGTCGAACCCTTGTACTGGCGCGACGCACAATAAGTGGCGTGCGCGTGCGCGAGCGAGCGGGCGTTATTATAAATAAAGAGCGGCTAAATTAGATTTCCAAATCAAGATGGTGGGCGTATTGTCTACGACAGAGGCTGAATTAATTGGATTTCAGAGCCAACTTTGTCGCCTCTCGCAACCAATCTGCTCGTGCGCCCCTTGGCTCTTCCTCTTCCTTGGCTCTCCGCCCCTGCCCACCGTCTTCCTGTTCTCTTTTCTTCGGCGCGACCGAGCGTAAACGACTCTCGAGGCCCGAGGCGCGTCGCCGAATCGACCGAGAAGCAACACGACCGAGGCGACCGGTCATGTTAGTTCGGTGCCGGTTATGTCATCCCTCTGCGAGTACACCGATTATGCTCGCGTCGCTCTCAACGAGCCTGAATTCTGGGACTGGCTCACCGATGGTCGTGGGTCTCGGCCGCGTGAAAGGGTTGCCGAGGGCCGGCTGCTCGAGGATTATTAAGGGATCACCGGGTCGGACAGATGGAAGGATAAACAAACCGGGCGTAATGAACGAGTTCGGATCGCTGGACGGCAGTCGGAGATAGAGTCGCGCCACTTATTGTCGCGCCACGATCCTATTTTGCCATCCCACGGGATGCCTCGTATTAAATCAACTGAGCAGGAGGTTCGTTTCTAACCGCAGCAAGCTGCCGTCGACGACCGCGCGTCGTGCCACTTTCGGACCGGGGCGATGATAGGTCGGTGCAGCAAGATAACCTTTACTATACGGTTATACACACCTACTGGCTAGATAAGCCACGATTGTGCAGAAATGCGTAAGAGAGGTTCGATGTAATTAACGTTGATGTCGCGCCGCGAGGGACACCGGAAGGGTGAACAGGAGAAGTTAATTTGATGGAGTCCGATGTAACGTGTCCGGTGCGTGATTTCCGTGCATGTTCCGAACTGAAGGGTAGACGGCAATTTCTGTTGTGATTAGAGCGGAAGGCGAGCAGTTTTTGTTCGTGGGGTGAATCGTGTCGGGTAGATAAGCGGCAAATAATTGGAAGATGAAAGTGGAAGGTAGTGATTGAGCCGAACGAGATGGGATGATAAGATCATACTTTTCATGTGACAGAAACGTTTTGCATTATTTAAATATGACGTTGACATCGACCTTGTAACAACAATAAGCAATAACCGTTAGAATTGAAATAACCGTTAGATATTACGATATTACTATACCAATATTTTAGGTGGTTTACGAGGCTATTAACGAAATTAGTACATCTTGAATTCTTGAATGGCAAGATTTTCATTTAATTTATGAGAAAATATACGTGAAATAATGAGAAAATGTCGAAATCATATCAATTTCTACGATATTATTTGAGATAGACAATAAAGAGTAAGCAAAATAAGGATTTTAAACAGTTATAAGTCTGGTACAACCCTGTCAAAAAGTGACAAAATATTGAACATAGTGTTTCTTTTCGGCAAAGATCGTACGATAGGCTTAGAAGAATATTTCTTTCTAAGCAAACAATTGAGGAATCATATCAAACTAAAAATATCAATTTGCGTTGGCCCGCTGTGAACTTTACAATTTGTCGCGCACTTAGGCACTTGAAAATCTCTCATGAACTATCTACTCCAACTTAAGGAGGTTCTACCGGTAACAGTTTTAAAATTAGGAAAAATCTAAAATTTAGCGTATGAGTAGATTTTGGTTAAATAATGACTCTGTTAAATTTTGGTGAACTTTCATGGGACGAGAGAAAAGTTCTGAAGATTTCAATTTAAATTGTTTTTCGCAAATATCTAAGTTCCTATTGGTCGGACGATATGTATGCATCAGATCGAAATCATAGATTGATAAATTCTCTACAACACTAATTCTTGGTATTTTTTTCTTGTGGGCAACGGTTTTCAAAATAACACGCGGTAAATACTTGAAGTTTTCGGAAGAATGATATACTCGGCTTGGTTCGAAAACTTAAAATTTTGTCGCGTGTTATTTTGAAAACCGTTACTCGCAGGAAAAAAAATACCAAGAATGATTGTTGTAGAGAATTTATGAATCTATAATTTCGATCCTATGCATATATATCGTCCGACCAATAGGAACTTAGATATTTGCGAAAAACAATTTAAATTGAAATCTTCAGAACTTTTCTCTCGTCCCATGAAAGTTCACCAAAATTTAACACAGTCATTATTTAACCAAAATCTACTCATACGCTAAATCTTAGATTTTTCCTAATTTTAAAACTGTTACCGGTAGAACCTCCTTAAATCTCGCCAACTTACAACAATTCCGTTGGTCTCGCCACTCCATTCCAATTCGCCACCTCAAATCAAAAACATTCCAATCCCAGACCAATCCACTCGTAGATCCGACTCAACAAAATACCTAAAACCAATCCCGCAGAACCAATTCATAAACCGACCGCTGTACCCCGCCGATCGTGCCACTCCATAACAACAATACGCGCGTACGGAACGCAATTAGAAGGTACGCGGCGGTATTGTTGAACACACGGGCTCGTCGAAAGTTCTTGGATTAAGCTCCCTCGAGAAACATCCCGACGATATCTGTTGCTCCATCCGCGACGGGTTCGTTTCTGGTTTTCGTGCGCTCTTCAATCCCCCGCCAGACCCGGATTAGCACTGCGGAAACTCCTGACTCATTACCGGAATACCGATGAATGCCTTGCACAGTCACGAAATAGTGTGGTTGTTGATCGAGAAAGAGATTCACAAGGGCTTGTAGGGGTAGTTTACGAATATGGTACTGGAAATTGCGAAATTGAATTCATGGAAATGAATCATATAATGGAAACAATATTCATATTTATTTCAATGAAGTGTGCTCATATATATTTTATTTCAAATTATTTGATATCTTCTTTGTTTATAACAAACTTTTACATGCAAAAATAAGCTGGAAAAAACGAATGACATTTTTTCATAAAAGCTCAGAGTTATCGATAATAAATTTTAAGGTTTGACTGAGAGAGAGTGAGAGAGAGATGAACTTTCGACATATTTCGCTTTGTTCGACTATTTTTCTCTGCCAGACACAAACAACGCAAAGTATGGGTTATGGATTTAACTATGGATGATAACTCTGAGCTCTTATGGAAAAATGTCATTCTTCTTTCACTCCTCATTTAATTCGCGTACGGTAACTAACGATAAAATTACAAACTTACAATTAGCTTGACTTACCGAAATGTCAATGAGACTCTTCGCAGTGCTCAATCTGGTGCTTACTGACTGTTCACGGAAAAACAAACTTTTCACAGAACGCAGAAAAGGAAAAGTTGAAAGCGAGAAGAAAGAGATAATTGAAGAACAGACAGGGAAAGCATACGGAATAATTAGGAAAGATAGACAAGACTTCATAGAACACAAGACTTCCATGGAGGGCCTTGACAACAGGAGAAATCTGACGGTCGAAAACTTTCAAGTTTGTCCACCAAATGACTCGAATGAAAAGTAACAGAATAATGAAACGATAAAATAGAAAATTAAGCTGTAAAGAAGAGGAAATGCAAATACATAAGATAACGTGGCAAGGATGTGTAACTCGAGTGAAATCTAGAATTTGAATTGTATGTGCGTTAACCAAAACAGTATTTAAGTAATATAAAAATTAATAAACACAAAGAACGGAAAAGTCTCAGATTATAGTTTTGTATTTCTTCATGCTCTGTCATGCTGCAACTAACTTGTTCTCACCTTTCTTCCTTCTCTTGCTACTGTAATTAGTAGGTGCGGTTAGAACTGTTGCGAATATCGGCTCCAGTTGGTCGTTTTTCGTCGCGGTTAAAGATTGCCAGGTTACTTTTATACCACCGCTGCGAGATTCAAACTAACAAAGTCCGTGAATTGGGTTAATGAGCTCGAAGTAGTTTCGTCGAAATGGCGCTAAGAGCAGAATGGAAGATGCGTTTCGATTCCGGTTCTGATGCGATTAATAATATTTTATGCAAATGCAAGTACGCTGCGCTGATTATTATTAATTCTGCGTAATACGAATTAGTTACAGATCGTTTTCTACTTATGAAGCATTACTTTAGCTATTTTGAGAATGGTAATATAACACATTTAAATTGTATATACATCTGCATATAACATAATGATATTACGTAGAATATAAATTTCGAAAGAAGGTTGTTCTTAGAAATTAACCAACGTAATATCAAAGTGGACTGTCAATATCGTCACGTGAACCTCGAATTTAATGTAAACTCGGTGTTTAGAGCTGACGCTTAATGCTTGTCGCCCACGCGAACTCGATTATCGTCTTTATTAAAGTTTACGCACGACAGAAGAAGAGAGTATTTCGTCTTAAGAATAAATAAAGCTAAGAATATGGTTCCTCTAGTTTATTACATTTCTTTGAAACCAATAATAGAACGTAGGGTACAATACTTATTCCTTGAGGGATGTAATATTTGACTGTAATAGTCACGCGACCAGTGATTGGATAATCTACGGAACAATACTCGTACGCTATTCAATATTAGTACTTACAACTTGCCTGCACGCTAAACACTTTGTTACGTAAGATAGCTTCGCCATGTGATGGCCGTTGTGTATTCAAGCAACTTCGTAACTCCACGACGAACTTAATTTTATTTGAATACTACATGTACCATGCTATTAGATTTTTATATGTATACCTCCTTTTACTGGAATTTTACTTATTCTTGTAGAATACTTCTTACTGATATAAATTCTCATAACCAAAATTATTGTTAAACATCGTCACCGCCATAAGCCACTGCTCCCTAATCTTAGTGAACTCGTGTTATACAACCCCATATTAATCCCTCAACCACCTACTCAACGCACTTCCACCCACTCTCGAATCTAAAATCGATCCTTGCGAACGCATCTCGCAATGAGGTTCTTTGTATTCCCATGCCGCGATTATATCCTTCGAAGGATGCTCGTGCGCCCCTTAAACGCTACAGCAGTACGCCGCAATGCTCTAATCCTTCGACTACTCGTCGATCTCTGACAAGAAATCATCAATGCACGGTAATTTCCACCGGTGACTCCGCGATTCTTGGCACGTTAATCTGCTGTGGCTAGGGGACAACCAACCCACTCGAGCCCAAAAGCAAGGGATTGCGTTTACCGCAAAGACGAAGACGGAAAAAGGGGTTCGCCTAATCCTCTTGATGAGATGCCCTCCACGACAGCAGCCATTGTGTTTCATTCTCTGTCTCTCGAACGCGTTTCGCTACGTCTCGTTTCGCGTGTTCTATTTCGTCTTCCGTATTGGAATTAAAAGCTCGCCTGGCGTTCGACTTTCATGATGAGTTAAAGGGACAGAATCCGATAGCGGCACGATGACACAGAATGTCAATGTTATACACTAGATTGACCAAAAATGTGGATTTACGCCATTCGATTGTACATAGAATTTCTCAGAGAGTTAAGACAAAATTCATTTGAATGTTTAGATTAAGGTATATTCTAGGGCGCTCTGGACATTATCCATTGATTGTGAGATTATACCGGTAATTAATATAACAAGTGTTAGAAAGTAGAACACAAATCGTAGTTACTACATTTTGGATTTCAAGCAATTTTATACCAAGGAGAGATTGTTCTGTGTACAATATGGACCAGAGTACTCATTAAACATTAAAATGAATTTTGACTTCATTCTTTGAGAAATGAAGATCTAGAATCGAATGATTTAAACCCATATTTTGCAGTATTTTTACCTAGTTTATTATTATCAAAACGTCAAAAATACAAAAAATTTACCTACAACTGTTTGAAAAGTCACGTGATTACTCTAGCCTCTTAAGAATTCTCTGTAGTTTTGGATGCCAAAATCACAAGTTTGAGAATTTATTAACAAACTGCACATATGAATTATAAACTTTCTTCGGACTTTTTACATCGTAGCGTAGAAACTGCAAGATTGCTGCGGCTTTTTGTCAGAAGTCACGTGTTCATCGAATAAAACTAATTCCAGATCAAAGCGCTTAGGTTTATTATGGCGGATGATTATCGATGCCGTTTGTGAGTTTACAAGTCGCCTCAGAAAGGAGCATCAAAGGATTTTTAGCTGGTGTTCATTAAGAGACGCGATCTTTTTCTCGCAAACCTACCGCCGCTATTTGCACGGGGAAAATAATTTATTTGCCGCCGTGTACCCTTCGCGAGCGATTTCGTCTCGACGAAACGAGTATTTCTTTTGATTTTATTTCTTTGTCGGTGCGGCGATCGTATTAACGTGACTCGTTCTTTTTTCTGTTTCAGGTACGTACTTGCTTTCCTCTGGTATATCATGGTAACGAACGATAAGAGGACAGATATTTTTAAGGTAAGAAATGAAGAGACAAAAACTCGTTACTTTTCATTGACATGTAAAAATTTTTAACAGACAGCTGTTACAAAAATATTCAGAAATTTACTCTACATTTCATCAAGTTTATTCACCAAACTGAAATTTTTCTTCACCAATTGAATTTCGCGAAATTAATACAACCTATTCTCTGGGTATTCAAATAATACCTCGTAATTAGAGATCCATTCGATTTCACCGTATTTTCAATGGCGCCTATGATACGAGTGGTAATTTATCTTTGGCACGAATGGAATTAATGTTAATAAATTTTGGGTGCCGTGTTCACATCCCGGCGTTTCCCCGCAGCGTATCCAGAAGACGGACAATGATAATAATACTCGATTCGGCGAAGCACGTGAATCGTATTCGAGAAACGCGCGAAAGAGATTCTCCGCGAGATTCGCCGGTTCCCTGTCGCGACCATCCCTTTGATCTAGTCTACCCTCCGAATTTCATTCCCTTCACCGTCACCCTGGCTCACCCTATCCTTTCCCGCTTAATTTATTCTCCTTTTTTTCTAGTCGCGACAGGCAACCTCCCGAGCCTCCATAATAAGCTCCGGTGCAATCGAATATTCATTCCATATCTCTGAAATATAAACGCTGTCGTGTAAAAGATTTAAAAACCAATAATTGACACCTGATCATGAGTAAAAATAAATTCCACTGATTCTTAAAATAATTAATAAGTAACTATTATAAAATGGAAAACGAAGGTCACAAGCGATACTGATGGGAGGACTTCATTCATTTATTTGTAAAAATTNTTAGAGATCCATTCGATTTCACCGTATTTTCAATGGCGCCTATGATACGAGTGGTAATTTATCTTTGGCACGAATGGAATTAATGTTAATAAATTTTGGGTGCCGTGTTCACATCCCGGCGTTTCCCCGCAGCGTATCCAGAAGACGGACAATGATAATAATACTCGATTCGGCGAAGCACGTGAATCGTATTCGAGAAACGCGCGAAAGAGATTCTCCGCGAGATTCGCCGGTTCCCTGTCGCGACCATCCCTTTGATCTAGTCTACCCTCCGAATTTCATTCCCTTCACCGTCACCCTGGCTCACCCTATCCTTTCCCGCTTAATTTATTCTCCTTTTTTTCTAGTCGCGACAGGCAACCTCCCGAGCCTCCATAATAAGCTCCGGTGCAATCGAATATTCATTCCATATCTCTGAAATATAAACGCTGTCGTGTAAAAGATTTAAAAACCAATAATTGACACCTGATCATGAGTAAAAATAAATTCCACTGATTCTTAAAATAATTAATAAGTAACTATTATAAAATGGAAAACGAAGGTCACAAGCGATACTGATGGGAGGACTTCATTCATTTATTTGTAAAAATTAAGAGAAACGTACAATCACAGCAACATCGTGCGGCAAGAAGTCCCTCGTTTGCACTTGGCTTTATCAGGAAGTAATATTGTTATTGATAGTGAACGGATTACCTTACTTAATCCGCGTTCGACTGAATCATGTCGAGTATCGTATTTATAACGAAGGGAAGAGGAAGGCAAGGTATATTCCGTGACAAATCGAATAATTGCAGCGCAGTCTGGAGGTCCTCGGGGATCTCGAAACTCTCAGGTTACCAGGATCAGCCGCCCTTGTCATGGAAAAAACAAGCAACTTGATCCGACCAGAGATTTTCAGATACCCGATTTAATACCTAACGGTCCAGTAACCGTGTAGATAACCGGGGATTGCATTCAACCAACAAATGTTGCTGTATAATAAATGAGGAACAGAATAACAACCCAAGATGGAGATAAGTGACGATTTAAATAGACGAGATTAAAGGAACAGCTAGTTATTGAGTTTTACAAAGGACGGATTATGACGATTCTAGATCGAAGTTGAAATAAGGTTAACAAATAGTATCTTTTTTATCCTTTACAAGGGAGTCTAATGATTGATTTAACGTTTTAAGCTTTCCATATTGTATTTCTTTAGAAGAAGGATAGATATAGAAAGCCTTCATCAAGAGCTCAGTGGCCAGAATTGAAACTAGGCGATGTCTTATATCTAGAAGCGTTCTTATTCAACGCGTAATGAATTCAATTGAGTCAGCTTTCCATGAATATTACAAACCTATTATTTATTCTCAGACAATTTCACGATTTAAACTTGTAGCATCAGTTGGATCAGCTCTGCGATTGGCTTTCACAACGGCTTTTGGATAGTAGCCAAGTAGGCTAGTTCCTACTCCTTATCTTCTAATCGTTTAATTCCCGATTATCAGCTTTTAGGGAAAGAATTGAAAGCTCTGGGAAAATACGATGCCACGACATGAACCGAACAATTATACCGATAATTAGTTATTTTTTGCCCGAATGTAGTTTTTTCCAAACAATGGACATTCTTAATGTGAAAGAATAAAAATATTGAATTACATGATAAACTGTGAAGATTGATGTATCTTTTGTAATACATTATTTCTCTCATAGATTATGTATACGAATTTTTTTGCAAAGGAAAGCATACAATGCAGTTATAGATGAACGAGACGAGATCATTGTAGTTCATCAGCCCAGAAAATCCGTTTTTCGTCACAGTAAGGAGTAAGGTATCAAGGGTCTAATCCAAAATGCACGTTGAAGCAACAGGTTTTAGAAGCAGGTAGCGAAATACAACTTTGCTTCTCTATAGTTGATACTCTTTTTAAACCTCCGCAGGGTTTCTGGCTCTTTAGATCTGTTCTTGAACTACCTGAGTTTCGAATACATTTAGTCTTGCATAAATAACTATTTACAAATTCCTTTATATTCAAATTACACAACGGTAGCTTCCATTACAATACTATTTGAAGTTACTTTCTTCTTAACGTTCGATTATCGAGAACGTAGACTCAACTCAAAATTTTTACCCACACTACGTTCCGAAAACCGTTACAAACCACGAATGCAAATAAACGTGGTCCGGACATCGAAGTTCCAAGTACCTCAATACCAGAACCGAATTATCACTCAATCAAACTGAATGACTGATAGTAAACAGAGGACTGACATTCGAACAAAACGTCACCCGGCTCTCTTCATACAGCCGCCAGGACACATTGTAACGTGCGTGGACACGTACATGTATACATATTGCCGACGGGGCCCGATATAATACAACTGGTCCGAAAATAAATGCTCCTCGGGTGTTGGAGGAGTGGGCACGGGGTTGAAGGGTAGCACGACGATATGCCGGAGGAGCAACCCCCGTTGACAGGGCTACCCCTCGCGACGCGGCGTCATAGGCAAACACAATGCGGATGAAACGAGGCTGAATGCAGCGACGTGGCGTGCACGCTATCCTTTTGAAGGGTGCGTCTCGTCGTGTCCGTTTCTCGGAATTTCCATAATCTCCGTGGTCGACCATGGTCCAGACAGATTTATCCGCGTGCTCTCCGCCTCCAACGCACAATGTTCTCGAGGCTGGTCCCTTTTTTTTGTCACGTAGCTCTTCAAACTCTTGAAGGTGCAGGAGCCCGAGGACGAGGGTCGACTGTCAATCAGAATGCGCTTTATGCAGTGGCGAAAGCGCCTTGGGGAACGTTAAACAGACTTTAATCCAACGTTTATCATGAGAAACACATTGTTTTGTTAACATTTTTGCGAAAACCCAGTAAATTAATTACGAATGTAGTATTGACTTCGTGAATTTTTAATATGTAGTAAGTATGTGCGTAAACATGTAAATTTTAATAACGTTTCTCCTCATCTTTCTCTCTCTCTCTCTCTCTCTCTCTCTCAATCTATTACTTATCAATCTCTACACGTGCACATATTTCTTGTTCCGAAGCAACAGTTTAAGCCAAGAAAAACGAGTGGAAATAGCAGAAGGAAGGTCGACGGAGGTGGTTGAAATAGAGAAAAAACCAGCCATCGCCCCCGACGAGATTCGCGACCGATTCTCGGACAGGATAGAATGAAATAATTCTCGCTGTCAGTCGAATTCGAAACCAGCCTCCTCCGCCCCGTTCCCTGCCCTGCTCGTTTCGCGTTCAACCAGCGTTTCGCATTTTCGCTTTTGGAGAGGAAAGCTGGGATTCGTTCGCGACTCGTTCGCCGGATAATTCTGCGGAAATTAAATGCCAGGAAAGAGATGGAAATTACGTCTAGATCGTTGTTGTTGGCCGGTAGGTACGTCGGTTTTCACGGCGACTTTTTCGTTGCATCGATCACGTCTCGATCGGTCGCACCGTTCGTACTAACAAAAAATTTCGTGCGGTGCGCGACTAACTTTTCCCGCTGTCATATTTTTCCGGCAGTGCACTCTACGATTCTGCGAATGTGTGAATATTGCTTTTATAGTGCGTTTGACAATTTCGAATATGCCTTAGTCGATTTCTTGTTTGCTACATTTTTCATCATAATAATAATTTAAAGTTGGAATATAATTTGTATAAATTGTTTCATATCTGTTCATCATATTTATTTATATTGCTTAGTCTATTAAATTCATGTTTCGATGACGAAAACAAGAAAATGGAAGCTGAATCTTCTACTCTTCTTAGTACTTTTTGAATAGAATAAGTTTTCGAATCCGTAGAAAAGATTTGTACCGAGGGACTGAAAGATATGATCAGGGGAAGATGTCAGGTCAGTGGAACGTCAAAGGTCTACGAGACTTCCGAAACTATTCGTATATGAGGTTCAAATGCATTTAAGTAACCCAGAAAAATCTGATCTTTTGCGATTTGAACTTTAATTTTGTAGAAAGTTGTCGTTACAGAATAAATTACGAACATAAAATGATATTGTTTTGAAAGTGACTTTTTAAAAGAATGAACGCTTTCTGTTTTTGTGTTCTTCTAAACAAACACATTAATATGAAAATAATAAAAATTTTGTTGTTTATACGAGAGGTAAATTTCATGCGTATTACGCTGTGTTTTTCTGAACCACTTCTGAATAAACCGTGTCTTTGCTCATGCGGACATTGTGCATCTCTCGACGCACCACATAAACCACTAAAAACAACCTCTATCTGCCCATTTAAACCACCGAAAATTCTCTCTAAAGCCGTCTCATTGCCGACCGGTTGTTATTCCACGTCCGTCCATAGANTTCCCTTCACCGTCACCCTGGCTCACCCTATCCTTTCCCGCTTAATTTATTCTCTTTTTTTTCTAGTCGCGACAGGCAACCTCCCGAGCCTCCATAATAAGCTCCGGTGCAATCGAATATTCGTTCCATATCTCTGAAATATAAACGCTGTCGTGTAAAAGATTTAAAAACCAATAATTGACACCTGATCATGAGTAAAAATAAATTCTACTGATTCTTAAAATAATTAATAAGTAACTATTATAAAATGTAAAACGAAGGTCACAAGCGATACTGCTGGGAGGACTTCATTCATTTATTTATAAAAATTGAGAAAAACGTACAATCACAGCAACATCGTGCGGCAAGAAGTCCCTCGTTTGCACTTGGCTTTATCAGGAAGTAATATTGTTATTGATAGTGAACGGATTACCTTACTTAATCCGCGTTCGACTGAATCATGTCGAGTATCGTATTTATAACGAAGGGAAGAGGAAGGCAAGGTATATTCCGTGACAAATCGAATAATTGCAGCGCAGTCTGGAGGTCCTCGGGGATCTCGAAACTCTCAGGTTACCAGGATCAGCCGCCCTTGTCATGGAAAAAACAAGCAACTTGATCCGACCAGAGATTTTCAGATACCCGATTTAATACCTAACGGTCCAGTAACCGTGTAGATAACCGGGGATTGCATTCAACCAACAAATGTTGCTGTATAATAAATGAGGAACAGAATAACAACCCAAGATGGAGATAAGTGACGATTTAAATAGACGAGATTAAAGGAACAGCTAGTTATTGAGTTTTACAAAGGACGGATTATGACGATTCTAGATCGAAGTTGAAATAAGGTTAACAAATAGTATCTTTTTTATCCTTTACAAGGGAGTCTAATGATTGATTTAACGTTTTAAGCTTTCCATATTGTATTTCTTTAGAAGAAGGATAGATATAGAAAGCCTTCATCAAGAGCTCAGTGGCCAGAATTGAAACTAGGCGATGTCTTATATCTAGAAGCGTTCTTATTCAACGCGTAATGAATTCAATTGAGTCAGCTTTCCATGAATATTACAAACCTATTATTTATTCTCAGACAATTTCACGATTTAAACTTGTAGCATCAGTTGGATCAGCTCTGCGATTGGTTTTCACAACGGCTTTTGGATAGTGGCCAAGTAGGCTAGTTCCTACTCCTTATCTTCTAATCGTTTAATTCCCGATTATCAGCTTTTAGGGAAAGAATTGAAAGCTCTGGGAAAATACGATGCCACGACATGAACCGAACAATTATACCGATAATTAGTTATTTTTTGCCCGAATGTAGTTTTTTCCAAACAATGGACATTCTTAATGTGAAAGAATAAAAATATTGAATTACATGATAAACTGTGAAGATTGATGTATCTTTTGTAATACATTATTTCTCTCATAGATTATGTATACGAATTTTTTTGCAAAGGAAAGCATACAATGCAGTTATAGATGAACGAGACGAGATCATTGTAGTTCATCAGCCCAGAAAATCCGTTTTTCGTCACAGTAAGGAGTAAGGTATCAAGGGTCTAATCCAAAATGCACGTTGAAGCAACAGGTTTTAGAAGCAGGTAGCGAAATACAACTTTGCTTCTCTATAGTTGATACTCTTTTTAAACCTCCGCAGGGTTTCTGGCTCTTTAGATCTGTTCTTGAACTACCTGAGTTTCGAATACATTTAGTCTTGCATAAATAACTATTTACAAATTCCTTTATATTCAAATTACACAACGGTAGCTTCCATTACAATACTATTTGAAGTTACTTTCTTCTTAACGTTCGATTATCGAGAACGTAGACTCAACTCAAAATTTTTACCCACACTACGTTCCGAAAACCGTTACAAACCACGAATGCAAATAAACGTGGTCCGGACATCGAAGTTCCAAGTACCTCAATACCAGAACCGAATTATCACTCAATCAAACTGAATGACTGATAGTAAACAGAGGACTGACATTCGAACAAAACGTCACCCGGCTCTCTTCATACAGCCGCCAGGACACATTGTAACGTGCGTGGACACGTACATGTATACATATTGCCGACGGGGCCCGATATAATACAACTGGTCCGAAAATAAATGCTCCTCGGGTGTTGGAGGAGTGGGCACGGGGTTGAAGGGTAGCACGACGATATGCCGGAGGAGCAACCCCCGTTGACAGGGCTACCCCTCGCGACGCGGCGTCATAGGCAAACACAATGCGGATGAAACGAGGCTGAATGCAGCGACGTGGCGTGCACGCTATCCTTTTGAAGGGTGCGTCTCGTCGTGTCCGTTTCTCGGAATTTCCATAATCTCCGTGGTCGACCATGGTCCAGACAGATTTATCCGCGTGCTCTCCGCCTCCAACGCACAATGTTCTCGAGGCTGGTCCCTTTTTTTTGTCACGTAGCTCTTCAAACTCTTGAAGGTGCAGGAGCCCGAGGACGAGGGTCGACTGTCAATCAGAATGCGCTTTATGCAGTGGCGAAAGCGCCTTGGGGAACGTTAAACAGACTTTAATCCAACGTTTATCATGAGAAACACATTGTTTTGTTAACATTTTTGCGAAAACCCAGTAAATTAATTACGAATGTAGTATTGACTTCGTGAATTTTTAATATGTAGTAAGTATGTGCGTAAACATGTAAATTTTAATAACGTTTCTCCTCATCTTTCTCTCTCTCTCTCTCTCTCTCTCTCTCAATCTATTACTTATCAATCTCTACACGTGCACATATTTCTTGTTCCGAAGCAACAGTTTAAGCCAAGAAAAACGAGTGGAAATAGCAGAAGGAAGGTCGACGGAGGTGGTTGAAATAGAGAAAAAACCAGCCATCGCCCCCGACGAGATTCGCGACCGATTCTCGGACAGGATAGAATGAAATAATTCTCGCTGTCAGTCGAATTCGAAACCAGCCTCCTCCGCCCCGTTCCCTGCCCTGCTCGTTTCGCGTTCAACCAGCGTTTCGCATTTTCGCTTTTGGAGAGGAAAGCTGGGATTCGTTCGCGACTCGTTCGCCGGATAATTCTGCGGAAATTAAATGCCAGGAAAGAGATGGAAATTACGTCTAGATCGTTGTTGTTGGCCGGTAGGTACGTCGGTTTTCACGGCGACTTTTTCGTTGCATCGATCACGTCTCGATCGGTCGCACCGTTCGTACTAACAAAAAATTTCGTGCGGTGCGCGACTAACTTTTCCCGCTGTCATATTTTTCCGGCAGTGCACTCTACGATTCTGCGAATGTGTGAATATTGCTTTTATAGTGCGTTTGACAATTTCGAATATGCCTTAGTCGATTTCTTGTTTGCTACATTTTTCATCATAATAATAATTTAAAGTTGGAATATAATTTGTATAAATTGTTTCATATCTGTTCATCATATTTATTTATATTGCTTAGTCTATTAAATTCATGTTTCGATGACGAAAACAAGAAAATGGAAGCTGAATCTTCTACTCTTCTTAGTACTTTTTGAATAGAATAAGTTTTCGAATCCGTAGAAAAGATTTGTACCGAGGGACTGAAAGATATGATCAGGGGAAGATGTCAGGTCAGTGGAACGTCAAAGGTCTACGAGACTTCCGAAACTATTCGTATATGAGGTTCAAATGCATTTAAGTAACCCAGAAAAATCTGATCTTTTGCGATTTGAACTTTAATTTTGTAGAAAGTTGTCGTTACAGAATAAATTACGAACATAAAATGATATTGTTTTGAAAGTGACTTTTTAAAAGAATGAACGCTTTCTGTTTTTGTGTTCTTCTAAACAAACACATTAATATGAAAATAATAAAAATTTTGTTGTTTATACGAGAGGTAAATTTCATGCGTATTACGCTGTGTTTTTCTGAACCACTTCTGAATAAACCGTGTCTTTGCTCATGCGGACATTGTGCATCTCTCGACGCACCACATAAACCACTAAAAACAACCTCTATCTGCCCATTTAAACCACCGAAAATTCTCTCTAAAGCCGTCTCATTGCCGACCGGTTGTTATTCCACGTCCGTCCATAGAAATTCTTTATCCGACAAACAGATCCTACGAGCGATTTCAAAGTGCTCTCTTCATCCTCGCAAACTTGTTCGTGTCTTCCAGCTTCATCCAACAGGACCGAAAGAGAAGGAGTAGGTACGAAAGGGGTGAGCAATCGTGGAAGGTCGCTTAGCACGTGGCCATAACAGTCTCACCCCTTCGATCCCTCG
The DNA here is from genome assembly GCA_019453355.1 of Ceratina japonica. NCBI lineage: Eukaryota > Metazoa > Arthropoda > Insecta > Hymenoptera > Apidae > Ceratina > Ceratina japonica. The sequence goes on along the minus strand of SMSR01009267.1, from coordinate 38,598 downwards.
AGCCATTCCCAGCGTCCGGATCCAACGGGAATGATGATATCGAGCGACAATAATTGGGAAACTTATTAAACCCTTTCCCCCGAGTATTATTCTTTTACCCGGACGAACGATAGTAATCATCTCCGCTGAATACTCTCTGCCACCGCTCCGCTCCTTCGTGGTTTGTCGTGAGTTCTATTAATAAGAAAAGAAGCGCGAGAAAGAATTGTTTACTCGCCTTTGTGGCCTCTGTTCCGGTCCACAAGGCAGGGGGTCGAATTTATTAAATGGAATGGACTGGCATGAAGAATATTCCGGATAGGTATGCGGATATTAATTTTCATTTGTTTAATGAGGGAGTTTGACATTAAAGAGGTTTTAGGAATTTGCACAGGAATTTTGCTTTGAGAGAGAATTACCGAGTTGAAGCATTACCGTGTTTCAGTAAAAATGACAGATTTAAATCATTAATATTTATTTATATGCATATGTACAACTAATAGATTAACTATTATAAGTCCTGTAACTATTATAACTACGACTACTTCGTCCAAACTTGACACCTGTTTTTCTATCTCCTCTTCGGAAATCTTCGGGTTCTTCGGGTTCTATCTATACCATATTTACTCGCGCTGACACACACCTTACACATAGTTATACATATATACTCCGACAGACATTTATAGCCAGTCCAACCGGCGGCTAGGTCTAACGAATATATTATTTTGAATGTTTCTGTTTTTATATTTTTTACATCTAGTATTCTGTCGATTGATTTTTAAGATATACTAAATTACACACTATACGTTATACTAAACGTGGTATCCGATGAGTAATCATAACACATTTCATACAACTTATGCAATCCTATTCAAATTCACATAATTTCTCATCTAAATATTTCCTATACCTTGCGTTTGGTATCCTAAGATTATTTCTTATTTCTACAACATTTTTCTTAACATATATCTAATCGCGAATGTGATAGACTCGTCCTTCTTCGAAGACGTCACCGTCCATCTCGACACGTGTTTGTATGTACGTAGGTACACATGAGGAACGTCGGGCTCTCTATATCAACGCGAAAGAACACGACGAATTCTGTAAAGTGTCGTATGGTGCTTGACTTCATAAATAAAGATTCCCTGATGTCGTGTCGGCCTGTATCAGAGGGGTTTTTTAAAATCCAGTAGTACGCAGAGGGAATATGTAATACAAGCGAGAGGAACGCGTGTTACTTTCTAACCTTTGCCTCGCGATCTTCAAATGCTGATTCCTCTTTGCCTTCGCTCGCTCCGAGAAATACATATCCTGACCGGCGCGGCGGCGCGTCGCGACGCTTAGATTGAACGCTGCGCGTTTTTAATTTCAAACTTGTTCGAATTTTGCAGCGAGTAGAGCTTCTTGCCAATATTACTGTCCTTAATCGCGACAAAATGTAGTCTAAGTTTGCACAAATTCGTATTAGTAAATAAGTATTTTACAATTATAGTCTTTTTTTATAATTCAGGTAAGCTCACATTTTTCACGAAAAATATATTCAGTATTTGGAAATGTAAGATTAAATTCTGATTGATACTCAAAACTCGATATAATCGGAAGATTAAACAACGACGTGGGCGTTAAATATACGAGATGTCAGGATAACTGCTTTATTCGATGCAGTCGCTAATGTAAGATGACTACAGAAAGAGTGTCTGACAAAACGCTTTAGTCCTAAGACCCCCCTGCGTCAGCATGGCCTCTTGAACCATTTTTTATGACACTTCGGGCCCAGGTCTGTTTACCCTCAAGAAAGCCTACATCGACGGGGCGCAATCGTCCCCCTTAAAACTTTGTATTTCCTAATTTTCTTACAGAAAAAACAGTTTAATGCATTTTTTTTTAAAGAATAATTGTTTCACTTTTTTTAAGCTGAGGTTTTTTATTAAATCTGATGTAAATATGCTGAATAGAAATATTCTTATCTTTCCAATTTTACAATGTCTTTGAATCTCCGTTTAACGAAGCTATTTTCTAACAACTCTTTTCTTTGCCTCTTATACATTGGAAATGTCAGCTGCAACGACGTAGGGACATCGAGAAAATATGAAGAACGCGACGATATAACTCTCGGAACGTCCTGCTGCGAACGGTACAAGTATCTCTCGATCTTGTCGGTTCACGCTGTTCGTCCATCGACCGTGCCGCAAGTTCTTTAAAAAATACGTCAGTACCGTGGTAATATTTTCAATCAGTTTAAACCTATTAGAGAATATATCTCATCTTGAGGATTTCAAAAATTAAAATCAATATTAGAATTACTAATTAGGCTCGTATTATCAATATCAGAGTGATGAAACAATCATTGTATGTTTGGAAAATCGAGACTTTGTTTTTGAAAGCCTTGAGTAAGTACAGACAAGAAATTTCAAAACTGTGCTTACGGAGTTGATCTTATAACTAATTCTGATTGAACATTATTGAAAACTCTGTTTTTAAATAATCCTGATCATGACTTTAGGAATAGACGAAGTGTGCCACGGCTTGTTTCGTTAATAAGATGCTAATTATGATGGATCATTACCTTTATGGAGGTTGCTCTTTGTTACTGTGTAATGACGTGAATATGGTGAATGCGTCAAGTGACCACCTGGAATGTCTCACTTCGTTAGGCTAAGCTTCACGCTCAAAGCTAAACTTCTCTACAATCGCGAATAATCTTGTGAGCACATACGAAGGCAACTTTCGTTTCCAACGAGCCACCATTCCTCAGTCCACACAAAATAATTTCTTACAGGACTAATATTATAACGTAATAGTTTTTTTTTT
>SMSR01009267.1:3816-33960 GCA_019453355.1 Ceratina japonica | reverse complement strand
TTGCCTCTTATACATTGGAAATGTCAGCTGCAACGACGTAGGGACATCGAGAAAATATGAAGAACGCGACGATATAACTCTCGGAACGTCCTGCTGCGAACGGTACAAGTATCTCTCGATCTTGTCGGTTCACGCTGTTCGTCCATCGACCGTGCCGCAAGTTCTTTAAAAAATACGTCAGTACCGTGGTAATATTTTCAATCAGTTTAAACCTATTAGAGAATATATCTCATCTTGAGGATTTCAAAAATTAAAATCAATATTAGAATTACTAATTAGGCTCGTATTATCAATATCAGAGTGATGAAACAATCATTGTATGTTTGGAAAATCGAGACTTTGTTTTTGAAAGCCTTGAGTAAGTACAGACAAGAAATTTCAAAACTGTGCTTACGGAGTTGATCTTATAACTAATTCTGATTGAACATTATTGAAAACTCTGTTTTTAAATAATCCTGATCATGACTTTAGGAATAGACGAAGTGTGCCACGGCTTGTTTCGTTAATAAGATGCTAATTATGATGGATCATTACCTTTATGGAGGTTGCTCTTTGTTACTGTGTAATGACGTGAATATGGTGAATGCGTCAAGTGACCACCTGGAATATCTCACTTCGTTAGGCTAAGCTTCACGCTCAAAGCTAAACTTCTCTACAATCGCGAATAATCTTGTGAGCACATACGTAGGCAACTTTCGTTTCCAACGAGCCACCATTCCTCAGTCCACACAAAATAATTTCTTACAGGACTAATATTATAACGTAATAGTTTTTTTTTTCTTTTGAGTTCCTAATGCATTGTGAAGAATGTAAAACAAACTGTTCATGTAAAGGTTTTAAAACGAATTTTTTACAGTTTTATTAACGAATTAAATTTCGTCTCGGAAAGGAGTTCTATACTCTTTAAAATAGAATAAATTCTTAAAAATTGATCCATGCGATTTGAGTTATATTTTAAGTACTAGAAGGATTAGTTTACTAAATAATATATAATATTGACACGAAAATTTTTAAACAGAAATTGCGTACTCTGGCTTGTTTATCGAAACTTGATAATTTTAGCCATCTTCTGTAATTTTCGATCCTATGCATAACCTTTAAGCCTTTGTTGCTCGGAATAATATTAACCGAACTCGATAAAATTTCATACATAAATTACCTTCTTTTACGTATAGTTGACAAAGAACGTAAAAATATCCTACATACATTTTCATCACAGAATAGATAAGAATGTTAAGAGAAAATTTTCTTTTTCTTTTAATACACTTATTGTACATCATTTAATCTAATTGGTTGTATAACTTGTAAACTTGTAGAAAAAAAGCCAATATCAATTTTAAAGAAATTATTGTGTAAGAAATGTACGAATGTTATGTAAGACATTGTAAGAACTGCAAGCTGTGAGAGCTAAAATTCTGAATCTCATTAACGCAAATAATTCAAGAAAAACTAAAATGTGTTGTATTTTTTCAATACCGTTTTTATTTCATGCTATTTTCGTATTTCTTGTATTAAAAGCTGCTCATTGAAGAACAGCGACAATTCTTTTTCTGTTTGAATGCGACGCGATGAAGTCGGAAATAACATTGATTTCACGTCCCGGACACACCTTGCTGTCACGCGGCGCGTTTCATCCTTTTAAACAGACCTGTCCGTAGGCGCGTGCAGAAATACGCGCGAGACATCGCATCGTTCCGTATAAAATGCAACTGGGGGTCGTCGCGAGAAATAGGCGCGGTATTCGTTCCCATTTGCACCAGACGCGGAGCGACGTCTATGTCTCGTAGTATGTTCCACATTTTCTCCGCTTTTGTGCTCGTATACCCACACGTAAGAATATCTTCTCTCGTGCCCAAATGAAACTTTCGTCGCCACTTTTCGACGTCACGCATCCTTTTTTTCAATGAATTCTCATCACGATGAGCAAACAAATGCAAACATGGAGACTGCTATAAAAAAAGAAAATAAAGAATTGTAGACGGCAAAATAGTTCGTTCATTTCCTCCTTTAAGAGTACATCGAATGAACCAGATGGTCGTTTCCACATCCGGTCAACGACGCCGGTCGTCACAACCTGATCACTTGGCCCACCGTAGTTCTCTGCTTCGCGAAGGAAGAGTAGATACAGCCAGGAAGTAGTCCTCTCTCTGTAATTAGCGTCTTCGTCCGCCTCTTTGACAAAGCTCCCACTTCTAACGAGCACCGAACACGCCGGCCAGCAGGTAGCCACGACCACTAGAAAACCTTGGCTGTGTCGCTCAAATAACCTCGACTATTACTCCGACCATGGAAATCGTTCCAGGGGAATGTTTGCATCANCTTTTTGTCAATATTTTATCGCAATTGAGTATTCTAGAGTCTTTTGCTCCAAAATGTTACTCCTTAAAATTTAATGTAAGGATTTTACCCCAATCATGGCCCATTAATCATTAAAGAAATGAAAACATCTAAAANTTATGCGAGCGGTGCGATCTACATACGTTACATATTCACGACCCTTCCGCCTAAGTTCACTGTAATCCTTTACTTTACGCAGCAGGATGCCGGCGCTTTATAAAAAATAACGAATAGTTCCCTACGAATACAGCCTATGTATTCTATATGCATCGCATTCGTTGCGCTCCTGAAATTTTCACTTAGAGAGGGATCGTTTATTATTTCGTCGGGCGAACGCAATGTGCAAGGGTTGAACATATGAAAATATTTCACGTACGTGAATGACGGTCAATCATACGCAGTAGCAGTAGTTGTAGAGATTCTTCTGATAATACGGCACGGACGTCATTTTTTGTTTTAAAATAAACAATTAAAAAGAATTTCTTATCATAGTACAACAAATCAAATTATTTCAGTTTTCAAAGTAAACCTGCTCTTTCGAACAACAAACACTTTTACGGCGAGAAAGGCGCAAGGGTTCCTTCAAACAACCCCACGCATTATATTCCCCTCCTTACGTTCTCAAGCATTTTATTCTACCCTCGACTGCATAGCTAATCGATTCGTTAATTACCTCCCCGGTGACACGGATAAAAAATAAAATCAAAGCACCCGACAACAACCCTCCAACACTCGTGCCGTTCCCTTTTTTTACATTGTTTCAGATGTCAGTCGCCTATCATGTGCTTGAGTTAGGAAATTACTGAATATTATTAAGTCGCTGAATTTGTGCCATTGATCTCAATCAAAGCCAAGCTTCCTCTTCAAAGGCTCTCCATTATTAAATCTTATTGAATATTATTAAACTGTAGACATAAATTATAAATAAAAATTGCTTTAGACCGGTTTAATATAATTAATAAGCAGTTAAATATTAAAATAAAAATCAAGCAATTTACGTTTCAAAATATAAATTCGTGATATTGAAAAGTTTTGCCTGATCAGGAAGAAAGTAATTTTAGGTAATAATTTTATTGTATAATAAGTAGGTTATTGCACTTAGCACTGCATAAATCGTACGTTAGCTATTAGAACGATCCTTTACGTTATTTTTCTCCGACGTACGCATTATTTCGTTTTCTTTTCGATTACCACCTTCAGTTCTCAGCTTCTTTTGTCACTCCTTTAAATGTAGCTTTGCGAACAATGAAATCTTTTCTTAAGGCACACGTCCCGTTATCTCACTGAGCATCCGCAAACCATCTGAACAATTAATGGCCCGATATAAGATTCCCTTATACGATCCCAAATGCACCGCAAAATTAACTATCCCAAAACAGCTATCTTTTACACTGCTACATGTGCAGGTGTATTAGCTTCAAAACAACATGTCAAGAGCAGAATCTCAACAAAACCACGACACTCGGGACTCAAACCCAATCAAGTGTAGGTAGGGCTCACCAAGGCTATTTGACTTACTTAGTCAGTGCATTATACGTAAGAAGCGTCGCAGTCCGAGTAGTTTCGCATTCCTGTTCGCGTTTCTGTTTACAGTGCGCGCCGCTGTCTTCTCCGCTTGGGGGCGATTTCCGAGGAAGTTCGCGGTCGCACCGCTTCCTCTGCGGCGCGAACTATAAAGACAAGTCGCGAAGAGCGACGATAAACGGACGACTCGCAGACAGAGGAGACCGATAAAGGGTCTGCCCCGAAGAGGGGTAGAGCTTGATCGCAGGGTAGCGTTTCTGATTCTGTCGACGCCGCTGTTGCCCTGGAGATCTTCTAACCACCGGCTGCGCCGCATCTGGCGACCCGAAATTCCTTATCTCCTCGCCGATGACGCGCGCAACCGCGAGCACGACAGCCATGCTGATGCGATTTCACCAAAAGTCACGAGAAGCTAAAAACGATTAGTACAACGCGTTTAATGTTAACCTAAATTCTACTTGGAAATAAAATAGGCCATATTTATCGCATAGTAATTTTGATACGTGAGGTAAACCTAAAAAATGCAGTTCATACTAAAAAAAAAAAACAGGAACATTCTTCAATGATTTCGCGTAACGGGTACTATGCGGAGTGTAGCATGCCGGAAAAAATGAGTATGGACAGCGCGGATCGCGTAATCGCGCGGATCAGGTTGAACGACAGGTAGCAGCGAGGAGGTAGAGCGCTGGCCATTTAATTGCGAGACACGACGCTGCCGCTTGACACCTCGTAAAAACTTTAATCAAACCTAACGACGGCATTAATTTCATGGCGTGGTTCTCGCAGCGTGGCTACGTCACGCTTTATCGCTTTTCGACGTGAGTACCGGCCACGCCACGCCACGCGCGGCGCATCGCGCCACACTTCGAATCATTACAAACGGTGTGCTCGACAAACTTGTAATGAAAATTCTCGACGACAAATACGATTGCTTAATTGTCGCAAAATTGAAACGGTCGCATTTCGAGGATCGATTACACGTTGCTATTGTGTGATAGAATATTTCACTTCTAAACAAATATTTCCGGGATAGTATTACAATATTTACAATAATAAACATGCATAGTGTGGAAATTATCTCCTACATGCACGTTCACTTGACGTCAATGTATTAATAGAACGACCTCGTATAAATAAAGTATGTGAATATACTCTCGACGCAGCAGGCCTCATTAAGTATGACTTATCACGAAACGAGAGATTGTTCTAAATTAAAATCTCAATCTCGCGCAGATTTTTTAGTTACACTTTCTGTTTTTGACGATAAATATACTGTATGTACTTGCAGTTCAAGTTAATAATAAATTCCCCACATAGTAGGTCATCGATCTAATAAAACATCGGGTAATAAAAAATCGTAACAACGGTCGCGTATCCACTTGTTGGTGCGTAGATCATTTTGGACGATATAATTGCGTGACGAATTTCTACGTCACGCTAGTTTCACAGTTCATCTTCCACGGTGAATCTCCGTACATGACGCGAGATTCGGTACAAAGGCTGTTCACGAGCGGGGATACGCAAAGGAAGAAAAGAACGAAGGGTATCGAGAGAAGCACCCTTCGCGTAGCGAACGACGACAGAGGGGCGATGCCATACTGAAAGGGAACATGATACGGGGCCGCGGAGGGGTGATTATTAAATCTGCCGATTAAAGGGAACGGAATTAATTCCGTATTGGCATTTGTACGCAAAAATTTCAAGGGCTAATAAGCAGCGGAACTTTTCCTCGACCGGGCGAAGGCTCATTGTTAGAATGAGAAACTCCCCGCTCTTGCTCTCGCTCGCTTTTGGTTTACGTCTGTGTGTTTCTCGGTTCCTTTTTTAGTGCCGATCAAAAGAAGACGAGAAGAGGCGAGGATTTATGGACGCCGAATACGACGGTGGGGGTTATTGATCGGCTGATTTATTGGATACCCCGAGTGTCGCCTTTTCCTGTCTCGTTCTCGTATTTTTTTCAAGTCGTTGGTACGATGCAGAAATCCTGATGAATTGATTTATTAAGTTCGCGATACTGTCTTCTCCCCTAATTAATAATTAAAACGTTTTCCATTTGTGCCCCTGATTTATTAACCTACGTATGTATTATACAATCATCAGACGTAGAATCGACCGATTTAGTTATTTTTTCATACGACGAATGAAAGAATCACGTGCACACGTCTGATCCCAATCGCGAATTCGAAATTGATTCGCGGAACTAATTTTCTACGGAGCTGCGATAGACAGCGATTATTGTTGATCCTCCGCCATGGCGCACTATTCGCATACGAAAATTCGCTTTGCACGCAACGAATTTCAAACAATCTTTAATGACACGTCTCAAAGGACGGCCTACTCCCTTCGCACAAACAGACAATTTCACTTGCAACCGCTCATTACGCACCGCGTTTCGCCCTCGACGCGAACGAAACGGACTGCTTTTCACGCAGCAGTTGCGGAATAAACGCACCCCCTGGCGCCGCCTTGTCCAGGCATCTACATATGCATGAGATACTGAGAATAGAAAGATCTTTTTATACATGCACGATACAACATATGACGTATTACGTTCCGTGTATTTATATAAAACAGAATTTTTTACTTAACTAGTGTGCAGGTGTCTGTACGTATACGTACGTATATTTGTACTGGCGAAATTAAAACGCAAAGTAAAATGTCTGATTGAATGCGGTGCAGTTTAGTTTCTTTCACTTTAAATGCAGCATCATTTAGATTCGCGCGTGCTTACTCAACTTCGGTGAAACGAAGGCACACAGGTTCGCGGAAATTTCAGTGAGCTACAGAAAGCGACGTTTTAAAAGAATCGACCTGCGTGATGCGGTCTCATAGTTCAAGGAACAAGGAGCGTTCCACGGTCTCGCTTCTACTACTTTGCGTTTCCTATGTTTCAAAGACATGACTAGCGGAATTAAGAAAGCATTCAGAGCGGAACTAAGTGGTACAAAGGTTGCTTCACTTCGTTGAAAATACATATCGCAACTCTTTTCAAACTAGGATTTATTTTAGATTAATTCATGACACTGTTATAAAATAAATTACCATTCCCGCCTGTGCAATACGCCTTAATTCATAACTAGACTCAATAATTAATTTTATATATTTTTATATCTANCGAGAGATTGTTCTAAATTAAAATCTCAATCTCGCGCAGATTTTTTAGTTTAGACTTTCTGTTTTTGACGATAAATATACTGTATGTACTTGCAGTTCAAGTTAATAATAAATTCCCCACTTAGTAGGTCATCGATCTAATAAAACATCGGGTAATAAAAAATCGTGNATATATTATGGATCCATCCAACGCGATGTCCTTTACGTTTGCTTTTTGATCGATCCACAAGGTCAAGTGCGTACAGTATAGCACCCATTAAAAGTGTAGAGACACGAAAAGTTTCTATTATTAATGCGCGAAGCACTATCTGAAGCAAAGGCATTATAACTTTAAAATTCAAATCAAATAAAGGAAACTGCTCTTACTTTCACTTTTCTTTCCTGAAGACAGCCTTCTTCTGTGCATATTTTACACTCGGAGCAACTCGGTGGAACTCGGTGCGTTGGCGGAACGACACCGCGACACCGTCACCGCCGTCTTTATCTCACACGAATTGTGGAAAATCTTGAGTCTGCGAACGAGATTTCCTCGGGGTCGTTACTTTTCCATGGCAAGCCGACGCATTAGGAGCTACGTTCCAGGTGTATCTCGTAAGAATCCGTGTTGTCGGATTATTACGGGGTCGCGACAACAAAGTCGCTGCAAGAAACATCAAAGAGGCGACCGTCGCCTGTAAATCGTTCCCCGATTCCGTTTGTCCCGGGGCATCAAAAATGGATGAGAACAGCCGCAAAACGGAATACAATATAGGGCGCCGCACGCGAAATATGTATTCCTGTTTCCGGCGGAAATAGAAATTATTCCGTGCGCCACGTCCCCCTTCCGCTTTGTTGCTCGGCAAAGCTCCTTGCGGAAATGAAGACGGCTTGACGTCTATAGTTGATGAAAGGAACGTAAACTAATCACTCAAGTGGTAAAACTTTGTGATATGGCGGGTATCCGGGATGATGTACGATCTTCCGTTTATGCACATACTGCTAATGTTTTAAATTAACGATGATAACATTAAAGTTCGCGTTAACAATAGAATTTTTTACAAATTATAATAAAATTTAGTTGGAACATCAAAGTAAAATTACTCACGAGCTTTAGAATAACAAAGAGGAACTGCAGCAACTGTTTCAGAAAGATATCTACCGCGCTTTTAAACGAAAGCTGAAACGTCGCAACCATTTAAACTAAGAAACAGTCGCTATACGTAATTTTTACCCAAGTCGTCGAAAGGTGTTTTGTTGCAATAGTCTTTCCTCTTCTAATAAGTCTGGAGACTTTAGAAATCTGTTCTACAGTTTCCATCTGCCTTCAGGCAAAAACACATGTTGCACGAAATTCCAAGAACCCGAGTTTTTAAGCTTCAAAAGCGGTTTAAATATCTTGAAATTTCCCTGCCGGACAAGTGTATCCGAGAAATAGGTCTATCCTTGACCCGGATACGTTCTTCGCCTCAAAAGACTTCCGCTTGACCTTAGTCGAATAACGAAAACCGAGAAGCGACTTTTCTCCCAACTGACATATTTAGTCAAGGAAATGCGAGAACATGTGCTGTCCACTGTTATTCTCGGCTTTCGCTCATTTTGTTAAACAGCTTATACTGACTCTTGTTCCTTCTGGTCGCATTTTTTATATTTTCAGTTACTCTAAACTATATTTTATCAATTAGTGTCATCTCTAGCATACAATTGTTTGTACATTAATTAATGTTGTTATGTGAACAGAAAGATTTTATAAAATGTTTTACCTTTCGCTAAAAAGTCAATGGAACCTGTAAGAAGAGTTGATGAGACAGAAATCAAAGTCGAAGGGTAACTGAGCAGCACATGCATAATAGGAACGTGGGAGTGGACGGAGAAAGTGACGATCAGAGACTATTGAATCGATGGACGTGAACGGCAGAGATGGGGGGAAGAGATTGGGCGCGTGGATGTGGATGGAGGCAACTCGAAAGGGAAAACATGAAACGTGGGAAGACGAGAGGGCGAAGACAGGTAACACAGGCTATTACGCGGTTCTTTCTAGAGACACCCTTTTATTTTCCGCCGCCCTTGCTTGACTACCTCGCAGAACTGCCGACGCGCGTGGAATACATCCATTCATTTGGCTTTGAACCTCGATGGTAATGTTATTGCATCGTTACCGAAGGTCGTCGCCGGTTAGACTCACTCTCTCTTCTAACTACCCTTCTGATTTGACTAGCCCTTTACTACGTACTAACTACACTTAAAGGGTTAGATCCCAAGGATCTTTACTCTTATGTCAATGTAACACATTTTTCGTAATTGACTCGAAGTTTGTAGTAAATTAATTCTCAAATTGAGATATGAATGAATTCAAGAAAAACGTTTTGAAGTAATATCTTATTCGAACAAAATTGCGGCCGTATTCGAAGATTGCGTAATAATTATTTTACAAATGGCAGTAACCCACAGAAGAAAAACCATTAGGTTTAGGTTAATCTAAGGAGAGGGAAGGAATTTTCCGCAGAAAATTAGGTCCCAAAGTGCCGATTCCGAAGAATAATATTTATTTTGTTGATGAACTATAAAGGTCTTGAGTATTGCAAACTTTCTCCGTTATTTACAATGTAGTTTTTTATAATATTTTATTAATATANCAAAAATGGATGAGAACAGCCGCAAAACGGAATACAATATAGGGCGCCGCACGCGAAATATGTATTCCTGTTTCCGGCGGAAATAGAAATTATTCCGTGCGCCACGTCCCCCTTCCGCTTTGTTGCTCGGCAAAGCTCCTTGCGGAAATGAAGACGGCTTGACGTCTATAGTTGATGAAAGGAACGTAAACTAATCACTCAAGTGGTAAAACTTTGTGATATGGCGGGTATCCGGGATGATGTACGATCTTCCGTTTATGCACATACTGCTAATGTTTTAAATTAACGATGATAACATTAAAGTTCGCGATAACAATAGAATTTTTTACAAATTATAATAAAATTTACTTGGAACATCAAAGTAAAATTACTCTCGAGCTTTAGAATAACAAAGAGGAACTGCAGCAACTATTTCAGAAAGATATCCACCGCGCTTTTAAACGAAAGCTGAAACGTTAAGAAACAGTCGCTATACGTAATTTTNTGTTATTGCATCGTTACCGAAGGTCGTCGCCGGTTAGACTCACTCTCTCTTCTAACTACCCTTCTGATTTGACTAGCCCTTTACTACGTACTAACTACACTTAAAGGGTTAGATCCCAAGGATCTTTACTCTTATGTCAATGTAACACATTTTTCGTAATTGACTCGAAGTTTGTAGTAAATTAATTCTCAAATTGAGATATGAATGAATTCAAGAAAAACGTTTTGAAGTAATATCTTATTCGAACAAAATTGCGGCCGTATTCGAAGATTGCGTAATAATTATTTTACACAAATGGGAGTAACCCACAGAAGAAAAACCATTAGGTTTAGGTTAATCTAAGGAGAGGGAAGGAATTTTCCGCAGAAAATTAGCTCCCAAAGTGCCGATTCCGAAGAATAATATTTATTTTGTTGATGAACTATAAAAGTCTTGAGTATTGCAAACTTTCTCCGTTATTTATAATGTAGTTTTTTATAATATTTTATTAATATAAAAAAAAATTATCTGTTTTCTAATTATAGGAGTGTACAGACACTAGTATACCAGTATAATTGTGTTATTCAATTTTACTATAATAATCGTTCTATAATCATATTAAACGTGTTCTGTTGACTCGTGTTATTTACGTCGCAAGTTCCCTCCGCGTCCCAGCGAACGTGAGTAATTTGCTCGCAACGCGCATGATATTGGAGTGATCCTTATTCCACCGTTGTATCCAATATTCCGCCATTCAAATGATCTTGTTTCCCATTTCGTTATCTCTTTTTCCCTCACACTATCCCCCGTGCACAAACACAGCGCTCGTAAGCGATCAGACACAGAAGAGAAATCACAGAAGGCTCCTCTTTCGTTTCAGCCGTGGAAAGTAGTATCCGATTCTGAGCGATAATTGGCACTGCCGATTGAATTTCCCCTGCCACCCATCAAACGGCACGAGAAACGATATTCTTTCGCGACGTCGACGACGACCTCCGGGAACGAAGGACACGCCGCCGCCGCCGCCGCCGCCGCGATTTTCCGCGTTAAATTCGCCGAATGCTGCTTTGCAATTCAATGAAAGGGAATCCAATCCGTTGGAAGAGGCCGACCGCCCGTCGCGCGTCTTCTTGTCTCTCCCTTATCACCCCCGCCCCTCCGCCATTGCCCGAACGACGATCCCACGTCGGTCGGGACGGATTCCTCGACGAAACGAGAGACCCGTGCACGCGAGGCGGCGAATTGGAATTTTGTGAAAGAATCGACGTGAAAGACGCGGGGAGCTGTCTTATAGTTATTGTGAACAAATTTTCCACAGCGTGTTGAAGTTACCCAAAAATCCACGAACACGAGAGCAAAAGGATTCAGATTTCACTTTGTTTAGTTATATACTCACTTCAAATTTTCCTCAAAAAATATTAACACCTGACCTGGCTCGCAATCAAAATGGGAAACTACTGAAGATAGGAGTGATTGATTCATAGAAGAGAACCGACAAAGAACTACTCGAAGAGTGNATGTTGTGCTGGAAGACTATTTGCATGCATATCAGGAGTAGAATGATCCAAGGGATCAGTTTACCAAAGTACAAGGGACTATTGAGCTAGTCAAACGAGTGTGTCAGTGAAGCCCAATTTCTGCATGCGCTATCCTAGCGTTCCGCGTAAACACGTCGAAGGAGATGGTTAGAGCGCGCGCGTGTAACTCTTGAAACACGATACGGTCAGGGAAAAGGAAGTTCCGCAAACTCGTTCCAGCGCGTTAGACAGGACGTGCCTAATCCTGGCGGTTGCAGATTCGTTCCAGGACTCAGGAGAGGAGAGACGCGAGTTATCGTCGTTGGCCCAAACTTGGGAACACACTGTCGGAAACCTGATTTACTACGCCGAGAGTAACGCCTTTTTTCGTCGCTTCATCACTCGCCCTCTTCGAAATAGAATACTATATTTATATAAATATGNGAAAGTATACGAGGGAGACAGAGGACAGTCGCGCGGATGGCAGCGGCCAGCAGATGGTTTATTGACGGCGGAGGTGTGATGGATCGTTGCGATATTATTGCGTTGCGACGCAGCACGGCCAATCGAATACGTGTGTAGGGTGCTGGGTGCAAGGTGCAGTTTCCCCTACGAGCTGCGTCATGCAGTAAGGGTGTGAGCATACATGTCTGTCTCCACTCTCTATTTCTACATAACTATTATATATAAAGAGAAAGCGTTTGTTTCTCTGTTACCAGAAATCTGGAAAATAGTAAAATAGATCATTTACGACGAAATTTGGACAGTTGCCTTCTTATGTACTCCGAAGTGTCGGAATTTAAAGCAGCATAACAGTGACGTATATTTATTTGTGAAACAAACAAAATTACTACGAATAATTACAGAGTCGAGAAAGATTAAAAATGTGTTTTTAACNTATTGTAGTTTGCTTTATTACGTCATGGACAACTAGACAATGGGATCGACTATTCGAGCAAAAATTGCTTGTGCCAGCATAGGGGCGATTTTCCTGGTTTTCCGCTNCTTTTTGTCAATATTTTATCGCAATTGAGTATTCTAGAGTCTTTTGCTCCTAAATGTTACTCCTTAAAATTTAATGTAAGGATTTTACCCCAATCATGCCCCATTAATCATTAAAGAAATGAAAACATCTAAAGTGTATATTTACGAAATTTTTAAAGTCTTCCAAGTTTCATGATTTAACGACTTAGTTTCTCTTCATTAAATATTTCTATTCTGTACATTTTGTATTCTACATACGATAATTGATGCAGGCGAAGACGTGACGGAAGACACTAGTATATTTAAACAGCAGAAAAGGCAATGCTTTCTCTATTTACTATCATTCGTTTCACTTGACTTTCTTCTTCTGCCGATAGTGACTCTGCATATCAAACTCTACTCGGTATTCTTCATTTAGTGAAATATCCATAATGGAATTGTCAATGTTTCTCAATTTTATTTCCATTGTCACGAAACTCGATCAGTTTTCCTAAACCCAGTTTACCGTTCATGTGATCACAGACCTCTTAAAAAATAGGAAAACATGTGTAGGTATATACATGTATGTCATGTGACGAAAAAATTCCATGCCGCTGAGCTGCGCGTCAAACTGCGTCGCGTGCCATTGACAGTTCTCGTCTGTCGCGAAATAAGTATGGTACTAGGGGCTGCGTTTACCCTTTGTGTTCTGGGTAACGTGTTTCCCTGGGCGTCAGTAGGCTCGTAATGCTACACGTTTGCCGAAAATAGCAACTCATAGGACGTTCGATCATAAGCGATTCACCGAGTAATGGATCAGGGAACAATTTGGTCTCCGATACGCTGTGCTATAAGTATATTACCTTATTGTTAGTGATCGACTGTATCCAGATATTTTATTATTCCAGACTCAAGCAGTGGGCAAAGTATTTTCTTATGCGTTGTGTAAAACCCATAAAAGTTGTCCATTTAAATTCATTGAATTACATTAAGTCAAAAGGTATTTTATTTTTATTTTTATTCTACACAGACACCGTGTTTTTAGAGTAACATGTTGTGCTGGAAGACTATTTGCATGCATATCAGGAGTAGAATGATCCAAGGGATCAGTTTACCAAAGTACAAGGGACTATTGAGCTAGTCAAACGAGTGTGTCAGTGAAGCCCAATTTCTGCATGCGCTATCCTAGCGTTCCGCGTAAACACGTCGAAGGAGATGGTTAGAGCGCGCGCGTGTAACTCTTGAAACACGATACGGTCAGGGAAAAGGAAGTTCCGCAAACTCGTTCCAGCGCGTTAGACAGGACGTGCCTAATCCTGGCGGTTGCAGATTCGTTCCAGGACTCAGGAGAGGAGAGACGCGAGTTATCGTCGTTGGCCCAAACTTGGGAACACACTGTCGGAAACCTGATTTACTACGCCGAGAGTAACGCCTTTTTTCGTCGCTTCATCACTCGCCCTCTTCGAAATAGAATACTATATTTATATAAATATGTTTAATTTCGCGTTATACAACTAGTCCAGCCAGATGACTTCACCTATTGTAGTTTGCTTTATTACGTCATGGACAACTAGACAATGGGATCGACTATTCGAGCAAAAATTGCTTGTGCCAGCATAGGGGCGATTTTCCTGGTTTTCCGCTACCTCGTCGTCAATGGCCGCTGCTAATTCTCACCCGAAGAATACCGCTGCGCGAGACAGAAACGGGCGGTATGCGTACGCGGGGGCAAACGCGGAATACGCGTCATACCAGGTGTATACCCGCATTCACCAGTCGTATTATGTGCGTATACGCAGCGAGTGACATGTGCACGCAAAAGGGATACGAGGAACACGCGCCGTAATCCCGCGTGGCCGTTTGATGTTCGCGGCAGGACTTTGACCTCGCGTCATGCAACGAGACCGGACCGCTTGGTTTGCGCCCCGCCGAGTTCCCGCTGGGTCCTACAATAATTCCTGATTGTCTTCTTGCGCCCGCTTCAAATTTCGGTTATGAGCCACCTACGTTTATACTGTGGATGGAATTTGAACGTAAAACGATTTATTATGGATAATCTGATGAACTCCTGCCTCCTGCAGTTCAGCAACTAATGAAAATTCATTATCCACTTGTAGAGTTTAAAAATATAAATCGCACTATTCACAAGTTTTCAAACGCAAAGTTCGAAGTCACATCGCATAACCTGAGAGACCTGGTTGCTTTCATGCTTAACACATTTTTATGCTTATTACGCGGCAAAGAGAGCTCGAGCCCTAAGAGTCTCGTAAACTCGACCGGATGTCCTAAACGTGTACTATAACAGCGGAGGGTTAAGAAGAGGGTAATTCTCCCTACTAGAATTGAGCCGGAGGGACGCGAACATCGACAGACCAATCGCGACGGTGGTTCGATTGTCGTGAACCGTGCCACCCCATATATGCACGCTGGTTTATTAATGCGTCGGTTGAAGTCGCGTTGACAACCGATCGCTACTTTCAACGACACTGTCGCAGGTTTTTTCCTTCCATCGCTGGGCTATAGAGAGGGCGGAATGAAACAGGGGTGTAGAATGGACGGTCAATCATTTCTGATAATGCGACGTTGTGAAGTGCCATTTGAAAGAAATGTTTTGAATTATCGTTTCAACACTTGTCATTAGACTGGAAATTATATGCGTTGACGCGTTTTATGTCCTGGACAATTTCTTCGATAAACACGTGTCATTAATTTTGTAACTCATCAGTCTAATAATTTATTTAACTCATTTTAATTCTACACCGCTTCGCCGTGCGAAATTGTACGATTCTTACTACAAGCTCCCCTTGCTTTCAACTGAAACGAGTATCCAACGATAATGAAAACTTTGGCAATTTTCCATTAACTCGACGTCTTGAATTTCTGGCTTCCTCGGCCCTCCCTCGAGGATCGATCCTTTATTTCGTTGCGGCGTATAGTTGTGAAGGTTCGTCGGACGGAGGTCAGTGAACAGGGAGCAGACTGATCGATTGGTAGTCGAGGCAAACAATCGATCGTGGTGAATCGACGCTTCACATTTCCGCGGAAACACGCGTAAAGCGAAAGCGAGCTATCGAGACGGTCGGTGTTGATAATTTACGTAGCTACCGTCAGTCGACTCGTTAATAAGCGATACTCGATGATAGCCGGCTGTGTTTGTAATTGCATCGCGATAGAAACTTTGCTGGGGAACGGTTAACGTTGCGTGGATTCATTATAAATGGAATTGTTGTTCGTTTTCATTGAACGTCGAGTATCGGAGTGGTTGTGGAACGTGAAATTCCTGGAGTTTGTGTTTTTTACATCAAAGTTAATATTGGAATAATAAAGTTAGCCGGTTTATCTCAGTATTATATAAAGAGAAAACGTTTGTTTGTAGGCTGGCAAAAATCTGGAGAACAGCCCATGTACGTACCACGAAATTTGAGCAGCTTTCTTCTATACTCCGGAGTGTCATATTTGCACAGCGATCAACATCATTAGGAATAATTACGGGACTATAAAAGAATGAAAATAGGTTTTTACGTTTTTGTCAATATTTCTTTAATTTGATATTCAAGAGATTTTTATTGCGAAATATTACGTAATCAACAATTTGTGGACTTTTTCAAAATTCACGCCCTACTAGTTTGGAACGTGTTTTTATTTCTCAATATTTTTCAAGTTTGATGAGTTATAGGTTTGGTTCCCGTTTACAAAGGTTGCCCACACAAATATCTGAAAATCAATTTCAGGATTCTACTCGAATCATACACTAACAAAGAGGATGAAACGGTGTGAAATGTATATTTACAAAATCCTCAATATCTCCCAAACTCCATGATTTAGTGGCTTGGTTTTGTTTCATGAAATATTTGTATTCTATACATTTTGAATTCTATACATACACGATAATTAATTTTTGGCAGTTAAGATAAATAATTTCTTAATATTCATTACCATCCCTTGAGTTTAATAATGAATCCATACAATGTCTGCCTTGAAATCGGAATATTTCTCCATTTTCAAGGAAAGTTTATCAGGCGAAATGGATAAGACCGATCTTCCCTTAGGTTCTTCCTCTACAACTAAATTTGTTCGTTCTTAAATTAAAGTCTTGGATTACAATTGAACAGTTCTTGAAATTGAGAAATATCAAGTTTTTAACCAGCAATACATTTTGTGGACTTCATTAATTACTACCGACAATCGCAAATAATTGAAGAATTCGTGTATGTACATTGAAATTAAAGTAGAAATTATAGAAACAATGCCCATTTCACTCGCATGATCTCCCATGCCAGAAGCAACAAGTCCACACACTTCTCACCCTTCGAAAACAATCTGTACTTAAGGTATCACAAACCCAAGGCAACGATTCCCTTTCCCTGCACTCGATCAAAATCAAGGAAACGGCCGTCCAATGCAATTAACATCGGCCAATGTTAGGGTGGAAATTGCGCGCACACGCACTTATCGGCATTTTGCGCGAGGACGAGTGCGAGTGTCGAAAGCGGTCTGGCCGGATCCCCGCTATATTAGCAGCATTAATTACACGACCCTCGCGCTGGGTGTCCGGACATCGCATCAGGCGCAAGGGCATTACTGGCCAAACGCCATTGACCGAAGTCTGGAGGATAGCGAACGAATGGGGACGGTGGTTGAGTGCCTTCGCCTAGCGTCGGTCAATCCTTCCGAGGGTAAACAATCCGCGTCTCCTTGCGCTCCTATCAATTACCCCAACTCCGGTTTTACCCTACGGAGCTTGCAACGGCTCGGGTTATCTCCACCATAGACGACGTCATTGTCGATCGTTCGTTTGCTAAAGAATATTGCGTTGGAACAAAATCGTTCACGAATTTCAGTGCATTTTTAGTGATATACTATAAACGTAGTGTCTCACGATTTTATGGTTGTTTATCGTAAATGCACATAAGAAAAGGAGTTAGAAATTATTTGGAAAATATTCGGTTCAAGTCAGGATTTATTACGACGCCATTTTGTATGAGCTAAGTGGAAACGATCTCCGACAGCGCGTCCGTCATTTTCTGTGCGTACGTACAAGCAAACCTTGATTATGGAGGGTAGGAGTAGAAAGATAACCGAGCAGGGAGAGATGGAGCCAGAAAGCCCTTTTATTAATTAAGTCCGGCTGGAAACGAGAAGAGCACAAGTAGAGGCTACTCGAAATGGAGCCAACCCTCCCAGCGCCGTTTCGCCGGGACTGGAAGCTAAGATCGCGTACGCCACGCGACCCGATAAAATCCCATTAACTTTATCTGCATTCCTCCATGTTCCTCGCCGCACTTTATCGCCCGACGCCACAGCGTCGCGTATCCTCGCGTGTTATGAACCGCGCGACGACCTTTTACGGTTTAAACACTGTCGCTAGTTAGACGAACGGGTTTCGCCGCGGTGCCAACCCATCCCGGCTCTCTCCGTTCCACCCCCGACAACGCGAGACGCGTTATCTCTGAATTAATTAAGCGATCCGCGAAGACGCTTTGAGGGTTTCCCATTGCGCTTTCTACGAAAATCTTTGCTGAGCTCTCCTTTGATGCTCCCACCAAGCTTTATCGTAAATGCGGGTAAATTCCATTTTTATTCTTTCGTTTCCCTAAGATTATTTTCTACACATTGCTTTTATATTTGTTGGACGAAGAGCATTGTGTGACTACGAAACTAGCTTATATATTCGTTTTAATACAAGCAAATTAGTTTAAACGCATCATACAATGTTAAAGAATTTAGAGTTGAATTCATACAAAATTTTTGTATTATTATACCTATCAGAATTGTACAAAGAGAAAGAGATAACAGATCTGATTATTGGCCCAGGATTTGAAAATAAAACTGTATCTACTATGTCATCGCTATAACAATAAGTNAAATTAGTTTAAACGCATCATACAATGTTAAAGAATTTAGAGTTGAATTCGTACAAAATTTTTGTATTATTATACCTATCAGAATTGTACAAAGAGAAAGAGATAACAGATCTGATTATTGGACCAGGATTTGAAAATAAAATTGTATCTACTATGCTATCGCTATAACAATAAGCTATCGAGACTGTCAAAAGATTCTTCCTTATCATACTTCATCGTCACATATTGCTGTCATCGAGTACGAGGATACAAATATATCCAAATATTTTTAGCAGATAATTAGATAGATATGTTTACTCAGTAATTGAATATAATAGAATCTGTGTCACCAGTGTTCTTACATCTAGTACACCGCAATAAAATCTCTGTAGAAAAAAAGACGTAGAAAAGGGAGTAACACGCACTTGCACCGCTCTCACGAGGAACAGTCGCGTCATTCACAGTCGCGGCACACTTGACTCCAACTCTTCGTGAATTTGCACAGAAGTCCCCGAGCGTTGGCTTTAATTATCAATCGGTCGTCGATATATCTTAATCGCCCCAGTTTCTCTTGGCCTGTTCCAAGAGGCACTCGTTAATCGATCTGTTCGATCGCAAAAAT
The DNA here is from genome assembly GCA_019453355.1 of Ceratina japonica. Taxonomy (NCBI): domain Eukaryota; kingdom Metazoa; phylum Arthropoda; class Insecta; order Hymenoptera; family Apidae; genus Ceratina; species Ceratina japonica. The sequence goes on along the minus strand of SMSR01009267.1, from coordinate 14,965 downwards.
TCGCCGGCGCGGCGCATTCTGATCGGCTCATTGAATAATTACGCCAATTAGCAGGATGTCGGTCGGTCGCTTGAGCCCCGGTCTCGAAACAACATGGCCGAGATCGATTCGCCGCCGAGCGGTTTTTAATTTCCAACGGTTGGAAGGGAACGAACTTTCGCAATTTTTTTGCACGTTTTATTAAAATTAATGGAGATCGTCGGGAAATTATCTTGGAAAAGTGGAAGGAACGTAATTATACCATTGTTAAAGCATCAGCTGTTTTTAATGCAGAAGTTTGTAACAGGAGTTTCAGTCGGAACTAATAATAATAACGTATAACGTTTAGAAGGCTTTAATTATCAGTAAATAAAAAAATAAGTACTATAAAGCACAAACATTTCATCTCTTAATAAATACGTTGTATTATACTTCATTATCAATTGTTTACATGCTACCAGTCGTTAAAATCGGGATAAAAAGGTGAGATTCACTGAAGCAGAAATACAATATCGTCGAAGGTTTGAATGTACATAACTCGATGATCGGTGGAATGAAAATAAACTCGAACTAGATAAACACTACACAACAACGAGGAAGGGTTGGGTCGAGTGACGGGAACGTTATATTATTTATCGAACGAGACGAAGCGAGGTGGGAAAAAAAGAGATGACCAAGAGAATGGGTTAACCATTATAAATTATACATGGCGGCGAATTACATTATCATAATCGCAGAACGTTTATGAAGGACATTTAAAAATCGCATATTATGTGATAGCTAGATGAATGCGGAGAACGGGAAACGACTTAATGGCGCAGTGCTCACGATGCGTATTATATAATTCTTAACGAATGTGATGTGAACGATCGAGCAACGCGGATCCAAACGGGAAGACGAATTCCTATGAAAAGCACTTGTCAAAATTAAAATCGGTATTGATTATATAAAAATAAATGTTTCTAGTTATATGAATAGTTTAAATGCGATAATAAATGTAATCACTCAATGTAATGTGTTAATACTACATTAATNAACGTTTAGAAGGCTTTAATTATCAATAAATAAAAAAATAAGTACTATAAAGCACAAACATTTCATCTCTTAATAAATACGTTGTATTATACTTCATTATCAATTGTTTACGTGCTACCAGTCGTTAAAATCGGGATAAAAAGGTGAGATTCACTGAAGCAGAAATACAATATCCTCGAAGGTTTGAATGTACATAACTCGATGATCGGTAGAATGAAAATAGACTCGAACTAGATAATCACTACACAACAACGAGGAAGGGTTGGTTCGAGTGACGGGAACGTGATATTATTTATCGAACGAGACGAAGCGAGGTGGGAAAAAAAGAGATGACCAAGAGAATGGGTTAACCATTATAAATTATACATGGCGGCGAATTACATTATCATAATCGCAGAACGTTTATGAAGGACATTTAAAAATCGCATATTATATGATAGCTAGGTGAATGCGGAGAATGGGAAACGACTTAATGGCGCAGTGCTCACGATGCGTATTATACAGGGTGTCTCACGCAACTGGGACAGGCTGCAGGTCCTAAACGATTAGGAATAGAAGAAGATGTTATAAGAAAAAGTTAAATGGTATCAGACGGTGCATAATATGCATCTAATTTTATGCACAAAAGTGCATCTGTGCATAAAAAAAATGCAACTGCAACTTTTTTTAAAATTGAAACATACGTTTTTTATTGCACCAATCGATGCACTTTTTTATGCTCTACATAAAAGTACTAACATACTTACGCTCTAAACATATTTATTGGGAAATTATTTGATATGATTGGATTGTTACATCAAATGTTCGAACGGTCCTCCATTACAGTCCAAACACTTTTCCATCCGCTTCTTGACGTTACGCAGTACATTCCTGATGTCCAAATTTATTTAAATTTACAAATATCCAAAATTACGGAAACGAACATCAGGAATGTACTGCGTTCACTAGTCCAATCATATCAAATAATTTCCCAATGAATAAGTTTAGAGCGTAAGTATGTTAGCATTTTTATGTAGAACATAAAAAGTGCATCGATTGGTGCAATAAAAAACGTATGTTTCAATTTTAAAGAAAGTTGCAGTTGCATTTTTTTTATGCACAGATGCACTTTCGTGCATAAAATTAGATGCATATTATGGACCGTCTGATACCATTTAAATTTTTCTTATAACATCTTCTTCTATTCCTAATCGTTTAGGAGCTGCAGCCTGTCCCAGTTGCGTGGGACACCCTGTATAATTCTTAACGAACGTGATGTGAACGATCGAGCAACGCGGATCCAAACGGGAAGACGAATTCCTATGAAAAGCACTTGTCAAAATTAAAATCGAAATTGATTATATAAAAATAAATGTTTCTAGTTATATGAATAGTTTAAATGCGATAATAATGTAATGAACATGTATAATATCTCAATGTAATCACTCAATGTAATGTGTTAATACTACATTAAAATGCAACAGTTGCTCTACACATAGCAATTACATGTTTAAATACATGAACAATTACAGTCATGTTCATAATTACAACATTATTACGTGTAGGAATGCAATTTTAGTATAATAATCAATATAATATCAGTAGTAATTAAGGATGACTGGGACAGATCGTGAAGACAATAGATCAGGACAGGAAGAACTTTCGAAACAACCAATGTGAGAAAAATTCTCATCCCGAGCCATTTCCGAATTCTTGCATACCACTCTTAAATACATATAATATTAGGTATATTTCGAAGAGAATTATTCAATGCCCTTAACAGCGGAACAGGAACCACGTTATAAAGCACGCATAAATTCACATCGACCTTTCGCTTCGCTCGCGGTGCAGTGATTTAAACGATGTTGCTGGTCGGCCTAATATGGTTTCCTAAGTAGAAGAGTCTCATCGAGCGTGTGATTCCCCGTAATGGTCTTTCGCTTTCCAGGCCGTTAACCAGCAACGCGCTCGATCGCTACCATGAACCTCGACATCGTAGTTATACCGAAGTCTTCTTTTTTAGACAATTGCGAAATGACAATATCAAACTGAATGTGAATTTCAGCAATGATTGTTCTGCAAGCCATTTAGTGCTGTAAAGATTATTTTTTAAGAGTAGAAGAGTGCTGTTCCTTACTGTTAAACGATTTTCTTATGGCATGTACGCACGCACGGATGAACCCGCGCAGGTTTATAATCGAAGGACTTACATTTGAGCAAGCTAGAATCCCAACGGACATTCTACTCCGATCTATTCGGCATTACAATCTCAGAGATTCTACTTGACCGCGTTGCTTCTGAATTAAATGCAGTCCAGTGAGTTACAGATCCATAACTGGCGAAGTTACAATCAAAATTTATTACTTAACGAGTTCCAAAAAACTGGTATTTCAAGTTTATTGATTACAATCTGTTTAGCATCTTATACTTTTTTTATTTTATAACATTTGAACGTTCATACTATTATTACAAGAGAACATAGGAAGCGTGAAAAATCACTACTTTATTGGAATAAGTGTTAAGGGAAATAAACGAGCGATGAAAAATTATGCTTCCGACGTGACGTACCGATTTATAACTACGATTAACCTCAAATTAGTCAATTGATTAATCACTCCCCCGTTTAGGTTATTCCACACGTACCCCGTGCTGTGCACGCCATCGGTGTGCACGCTTTTACGGTTTACCGAGACGCGATCAAGGCGAGTTTACCACGTGCGCACGGGGGAGCAAACCGTGAAAACGCGCTGGCTTGACTCGAACAGCAAACAGACCCCAGCTTCCGGCTAAGTGATCTTGACATAAACAATCTACCAGTCATTTTCGACAACGTAAACGCTATTCATTATTTACCGCGGCACGCTTCCAGCTACTCGCCGGCCTCCGTAATAATTCATGGTCGACCCGCGAGATGCTATCGATCTCCGTCTATAGTGTAACCATTTCGCTTGCCTCAATTTAGCAGAATCTGTGCAGGATACACCTGTAAATTTTGAAACAGCTGCCCGAATTCATCTTGAGTAATTTATAGACAAACATGGTAATAATAATACTCCTATGTGTAGAAACAATTTTGTTCCTATAGGCTTTTGTTGGTCTAGGGAGTATAACATGTGTGTTACTTCTCTATAATTCAATATTCAAAGATGTTTACAATATTTTCAAAAATTTTATACAACTTCATAGTCATATTTTTCTTAGGATTACAAATACGTGTGAAGGAGGTTGTACAGGAATTTGAAATATTGTAAATAACAAGCTAAATGTATGATAATTTCATGCTTAGGGACAGATATTAGAACATTCATTTAGTGAAGCAGGAAAAATCATTTTCTGGGTTAATTTTATTACAATTATTTAATGAACGCACCCTCGTATTCTGCAAAGCTTCTTGCTCTGTTTTCTCGTAACTCGCGTGAATCACGATCGAATTGCAACGAAGGGACGGAACGCAATAACTGCAGCAATCTGGGGTAATAAATTAATAGAGGAGGTTGCGAGAGCTAATAAAAAAAATAGACTGGAAAGCCTGCGAAGCGGACGGACGTCACCCCTAAACCATTTTCCCTGACTAATGGAATAAGCTTTTATAAACTAGCTCTATCGGAAAGGGGATCGTGTGATCTATTGTGCGCTACGTCGACTGTAAGAAACGTAAGGGCTAATTTTGACCAACAAAATTTTTTAATTTTCTTTGTACTACATACACTGCTTTTATGTGCGTAAACAAGATATTTATTTAATAATAAATTGTGTCTATATAAAATGTCGTTTCTTCATTCAGCTTCCTAAGAAAACTCCATAGTTATTTGGTATATTTCATGGTAAAGGTGCTCGAAATCCATTGGCCGTTTATCATTGGTGTACATTTACATCATTTCCAGTTGTCTTTTTAAAAATATAAAATTTTACTAGACAAGATAGAAATTCTAACACATTTCGTTTTCATTTCCATCATTCAGAGAAATCATTAGTCAGCACGGGCCGTTTTTGCCCTCGGGAACTTTCCAAAGTCCACAAATCGTGGAATTTCATCTTACTGTCGCATAAAAGGCAAAACGATGCCACGGATCGTCCTCTCTCGACCGATAATACCTACCGTGGGCGATGTGCAAGTTGCACGACGAAACCACGAGCGAACGGTCGGAAGACAGTAGTAGGTCGTCATTACCGGAACCAATTTCCTACGACAGAATGCTACCTAGGTCTCTCTGGAGTGTCCTCGTCGGAATATACCTGGGCACGCGCGCTTCCAAGGCGAGTGCGCGACGCCGGTGAAGCGAGGGATAAGTCACTGAAAGAATGGTCGGTTTCATATGAATGCTTTCCATGGAAATGCGCCGTCAAGCATGGGCGAACTGTGCCGCGTTGAGGGTTCCGCAGGGACGGGGGTACGAGCAGTCGGTTGAACCGCGTCGCTTTCGAGTACAGGCGTAGAGGGCTCGGTGTTCGGTACGTCGATTCGCAGATAATTGGGTGAATACATTTATGTCGTTCCGTACATTATGAAGCACATACTAGGTGTTTCTTGACCTGTAATCTCGAAATTAAATTCATTGCTTCGCATCCTCACGTATCTAAGCATTATTACATAATTTAGTCTTTTATATGCATACAATTCTGCGAGTTATTAATTGTTTCATACTCTAAGAAAACGTTAGTAATAACCGGCCAAGTGTATTGCGTAATATATTTTTTCATATCTGGATTTAACCTTCGCGTATTTCTTCGTTAATTCGTTTTTCTGATATACGCAATTTGTAGACACCCTGTATATTCTTCGGAAGGGTCTACTGCATTATGCATGTGCACATTAGGAATGTGCACGTATGCGTGTATATAAAGTTGTATGGAAGGGATTGTGGAGCCACGTGTGCAAGCATTGGTACGTACGAATTTGAGGGTTGATATGTGGGTGAACCAGCTCCTTTTTTTAGAATTGGGTTTGGCAAACGAATTGGATTAAGCGAACGCGACGATAAGCACATTTTTCAGGGGACGGTGACAATTGGATTTTATTCGCATTGCATTTTGATTAGTAAATGATTTAAGAATAATACATGTTTCAAAATACATGCTTGCAAGAATCATTGAATAACTAATTACAGAAATTCGAGTTGTTATATTGTATTTCATATAAAGATTTACTTAGAACAATATGGACCATATTTCGTTGCGACAGGTTGTGATTTTGTCGTTCGCTTTACCCACATCACTTGTCGATATTGATTTCGTTTTACAGCACGAAATAGCTTTTTAAAATATCAAGTTACACTTTTTTTACAGTGACGGTTTATTAAAACATCAACTGTTGAGTTGACGTGGCCGTAATTACATTAAACTTCATTTTTTCATTCGCTACCTTGCGCTTGTCGCGAAGCAAGCAAAAGCACCGACAACGTTTGTTGATCGACAGATGACGAATACGCTTTACTGCAGCGAATAGATTTAAATGTGTCATAACGTTTTAACATTTCAAAACAGTCTGTCGAAATGTGCAGAGAAAAAATATGTATACTGAGGCTTATGATGCGTCCAACGCGCTGGTGGAAAGTGTTAAACACGCAATTGAATCGATCGGTCGNTTATTAAAACATCAACTGTTGAGTTGACGTGGCCGTAATTACATTAAACTTCATTTTTTCATTCGCTACCTTGCGCTTGTCGCGAAGCAAGCAAAAGCACCGACAACGTTTGTTGATCGACAGATGACGAATACGCTTTAGTGCAGCGAATAAATTTAAATGTGTCATAACGTTTTAACATTTCAAAACAGTCTGTCGAAATGTGCAGAGAAAAAATATGTATACTGAGACTTATGATGCGTCCAACGCCCTGGTGGAAAGTGTTAAACACGCAATTGAATCGATCGGTCAAAATATTTGTCGCACATCGGACGAACGATGATTGACGTAAACGAAGGTATAAATCAAATCGACGAAACGCGCATCGAAAGGTCAGACGCATAATTCGTTTTTAACGAAATTTATCAAACATCAGGGACTATCCCAATCTTTTTACCGAAAAATTGTATGCTCTTAAAAAATCTCGATTCAGCTCTGCAGCGTTCCAAAGAAAAAAAGTCTCTCAAGCTGCGCAGTGTCCATTCAACGATCTTCAGGGGCAAAAGCCCCTCTTCTCGGAACACTCGTCGGCTACTATACAAGCTTCCTCCTCAAGCAGGACGAAAGGGTTGGGAAGGGAAAGGCGGTTTCGCCGAGGTTGGCACGAACGAAACGGCCGGCTATGATTTAAAGAAGCGAACGGCATTAAGGAGGTTCCGTGGAGAGGACCCGTTGCGCGGCTCCCATTGTCCGCCCCTCGATTGCCCATTAACCGTGCAACCGAGCGACGGATCGGAGTCTCGATCATTGTATCACGTTTTGCAAACTAATGACTTATAATTAAGCGGCACGTCGGCNGAGCTTGCAACGGCTCGGGTTATCTCCACCATAGACGACGTCATTGTCGATCGTTCGTTTGCTAAAGAATATTGCGTTGGAACAAAATCGTCCACGAATTTCAGTGCATTTTTAATGATATACTATAAACGTAGTGTCTCATGATTTTAGGGTTGTTTATCGTAAATGCACATAAGAAAAGGAGTTAGAAATTATTTGGAAAATATTCGGTTCAAGTCAGGATTTATTACGACGCCATTTTGTATGAGCTAAGTGGAAACGATCTCCGACAGCGCGTCCGTCATTTTCTGTGCGTACGTACAAGCAAACCTTGATTATGGAGGGTAGGAGTAGAAAGATAACCGAGCAGGGAGAGATGGAGCCAGAAAGCCCTTTTATTAATTAAGTCCGGCTGGAAACGAGAAGAGCACAAGTAGAGGCTACTCGAAATGGAGCCAACCCTCCCAGCGCCGTTTCGCCGGGACTGGAAGCTAAGATCGCGTACGCCACGCGACCCGATAAAATCCCATTAACTTTATCTGCATTCCTCCATGTTCCTCGCCGCACTTTATCGCCCGACGCCACAGCGTCGCGTATCCTCGCGTGTTATGAACCGCGCGACGACCNGTTACTGTACAGCAAGGGTTAGCTTTGCAAAAGGACCCTCGTCCTTCGACTATGTTTGCGTAAACGCCCGACATTTCTATCTACACCACTGATCTACATACGTATGTATATTATGCACAGAACTTCATTTGATATGTGATTAACACTAAATATTTTGTTACGTCAGGCGTCATGATGTGAACGAGAGTTTAAATTCATCCAATAGATAATCGAGATAACGCCGTTTTTGGATTCACGCCAATTACGATATTCTGTGCCTGTTTTCCTCGTTCATGTGACGGATTTCATGACGTGTATGGCACGAGAGTGAAAATGTGAATGACTAGTTGCAGCCAGGCGAGGAGAAAAGGCACTGAATAGTCGAGCATCATCAAATATTAATTTCCAAATCACATCGACACTTTATTATTAGTATTCGTAAAATAGTTCCTAAAGAATAGCAAGTATCAATATTTTTATTGTGAAGTAGGAAAATTAATATGGACACGTGTTCCCGTAAATTATGGTTTCGCGAACGTCGTTTGAGCAAACGAAACGGAACTGTTCAATCACAGAGCAAACGAGGCGTAGCCGAGTGCCGTTCGTAAGAGGTACTCGAAAGACGTCCGGCGCGTTTCCGCGACAACGCAACGTGGACATCAAGCCGACATATTTACTCTGCCGGCTGTTTCCCTTTGCGAAATAAACCGAGCTCGTTCCTTTTAATAAGCGGACACGCCGTGTTACGGCCTACGGCTGTCAGATTCCATGGCTGCTCGAGAACTAGCAAGGGACCAGACGGGAAATAGCCAGAGACGGGGAGGGAGAGGGAAAAGAAGGAGGCGAGAAAGGTCTGTGATGTAACGCGCGTTCGCCATTCCGATGATAGCAATGGGTTCGAGATGTTTCAAATTGTTTTCCTTGCGTCACTTTGGTCACGAATGTTATGCGTTAATTGCTATTGACATTGAATAGATATTTGAAGTTCCAACAATGTAATCAATTATAACCAATCCTTTAGCTTTAAATAGTTTGAGACAAATATGTAACTCTCTAGTATATGTTATTCGACTTCTAGAAAACACGAATTTCCTGATGTACAAATGCATTTCCGTAATTGTCCTAATTATTATCCAATTAGAATCAAGGCACTGCATAATTTACAACGTTCAAACGCATTCCAATGGCTGCTCCACTAAATCGTTCAAGAACTTGGAGGGTATTGGACGCCCATCGCTAGCTGGAACAATTCCGAGATCTCCGGAATCGACTGGTTTGCTATCGCTATCTGGCATGGCGGCGGAATCAGACCGGGTCAGTCCCTCCACCCTCGCTCTCCCCGTGGCGCGATATTACGATCAAGGGGGTGACCATGGCAGTGCGTTTGCAGACTCATCTATTCTGTTTCGCAGCAGTTTCACCGGGAACGGATACAACCTTCCAAAGGCAAGGCTGTAAAAACGTTAACGTCGGGCACGCAACGTGTCGGCTCAAATGAAATCGCATTAGCGATTGCCTTTCTTATCGATCTACACTGTTTGTACAAGATATTTGAATCCCTTCTTTACGATCTCTCGGAGAATTTAATGAATGGGAGAGTCATTTCGACGGGGGGAAAGAAACTAGAGTAAGGTGTACTCTTTGCCTATTTGTCACGCTGTGCACACACAAATATTTACTATCTCTCTTTGATTTCCCATTATATTCGCTATCGAATCCGCGTTGTATCGTACAATCAACATATGTACATATATAACGTAGCGAACCAAGATAGCAAAAGCTATTTTTTACAAAGGTATCCGAATTTTCCTATAGTGTTACTTCTGAGGAGAATGCTAGAGATCGTGTTCTATAAAAACACCATCCCATGCGAAGACCCCTATTTCCTGTATCAGCATCCTTGTACGATATCATACATTCACGTAGAACTTGCATTGGAGAAACAAATCGAAACGCAAAAACTTTTCTGTATTAACCATTTCGAAAATAGAGAAACGACTCATTTACATTTGGAAAGCCTAGTTGTTTTGAAAGCTATTGACATCTGTTTCATTGACATTTTGACGTAAATTTCGTAAATTGAAAAACAATAAAATTGATTTGAAAAATTATCTTCTGTAAAGTTTCACGTGCTGGATTTTACTGAGCATCCTATATATAGGCATGTACATATATGTATATTTGTTCACCTGTTCTCGCAAACGACCAGTGTCAAGTATTTCTATTCCGCATATCGGACGCTCGTGCGCCAGCGAGTAACGTGGATAAAAAAAAAAGAGTGAAAAATACACGTCGTCTCGTCGTGAAAGCGATATAGGTAGGTATACCTATACGCTTGTTTCGAGTGCACCGCCTATATGGTTCGCGTCAGCACTTCAGAAATGCAAACGTCATTGTCACGAGAGATTTAATACGTTCCCGGCGAGTGAAAATGGCGAACGATGTCGCGTTAGTGGACTCGCACCCGCACGAGGTACGTGTCACGTGACAAACGAAAAGGAGCGTTGGCACGTTCGATGACGGAGTTCATGGCGAAATGCGTACATATTTGTTTACTCTGGTGAATGCACGTCGGACATCGTTCACATTGCGAAGAAATTCGATTACGATATATCTGAGCGCATTGTTTTTGTGTTTAAAGAAAAGGTTTTCCATGAATTACGAATAGCTGTATGCACATTAACTTAGCGAAATTATCTTCGTGCAACAGAAGGGGAAGTTGTGCGATAGGTCGTGGTTAGCAGTTTTTCCGAAGTACCATAAATCACGGTTGCTCTTTTCTACTTTATGGCTTGGATGTGGACATCGTGGTCGAGTTAGGCTAATGTTCAGGCTGAGGATTGTAAGTGACGATGAAAAGCTCGTTTGTTCGTTTTCTTTCTACGCAAGGCTAATAATGCCACTATGAACATTCCAGCGATAACTTGCATGTATAATAATTGGTCGGGCTCCTCCAGAGAGGCTCGGAACCTTTAAAGAAATTAGTTTCAAATTGAATTAAAAAAAACTTACGAAGATTGGTCCGTATCCATGCATATAGAACGGTTTAAGGAAATTAGTTTAAAATTGAATTAAGAGGATCCGCGGAAATTCAAAAGTCGAGCCGACCAGCTTTGTAAGTGAAATTGTGCCTCATGCATCTCTCTTGC
>SMSR01009266.1:0-15640 GCA_019453355.1 Ceratina japonica | reverse complement strand
GGACGAAGACGTGTGCAGAAAGATTTTTTTCTTTCCGAACGAGGGAACACATTGGAGATGATTCTGATTTATCTTTGATTCTCGTGCAGAGGGAGCGCCGAGGAACGGGCTGAAAGGAATAAAGCGCAGCGGCAGGCTGCGTGCGCTAATCCCTTAAGAGCGTCGCGATGAAGAGGCGAAAGAGGAGAGAGGAGAGAAGAAAGGAACGAGGAAGAAAGCGCGATGCAGCAATCCTGCAGGGAGAAGCGACGAGACGGGGTTTTCATCGAGACGACCCGCGGAAGTGGCGACAGCCTCGCAAAGAAAAACACCGTTCCCGGTTAAATTCCCGAGGATCTTTCGGCTACGTAGTCAGCTTTTCCGTGGCCGCGGCCGATAGAATTCCCCTTGCGAGCCGAAAGCGAGCGAGCTGCCGTTGGTGCGAACGGCATCGACGAGCTCCTTTCCGCTCGTCGGGTCGCGGTAGTCGTTCGCGTTCGTTCGCCAGCCCAGCTCGCTCGTGGAACGATGAACCCCGGTGCGAGTTTCGGCGCCCGCGGGAAATAACGCCGCCGCCGACGACGACGCCGACGCCGCGGACCGAGCTGCAAATTTGCGGATACGTAAATGGGACACGGGACGTGGGGCGCGATACACTTCGCAGAGCAGATGCGAGAAGAATTGGATGGCCCGAACGATATGTTGAATACGAATATTTATCAAATTATGAGTTAGAAACGGAGAAACGAACATTTATTCTTCCCGGAGGTACCACTGGCTCACTCATAATTTAGTACAAAAATTTTTGGATAGAAAAGGAAGAGTAACATTTGATTGCCGGACGTGTGCGCCAATTTTGCCTGAAGTGAGCCCGATAATCTAATGTCAAGGTAGTTCTCCACAAACTTAAAGTACTGGATGATATTATGAAAAAAATATATTTGATTCTTGAAATAACAAACACTATTATAGAATTTTTTACAACTCCGATTACCGAACTTATTTTCGAGAAAAAAATACTTAAAGTTGCTTCGTTTTATATGCTGTATTGTAGGGATGTTGATATTTCTAAGTTGTATTGATATCTTACATCAATACATATCAATGGTTAGAAGATTGATACACAAATATATTAAAACAAAATATATCAATATATTATTAATATCAATATGTAAATAATTAAAGAGATATACATATAGTTCTCAGAACATTCCGTGTATAAACATTTCAAACATAATATTGGAGTATTAATCAGTTTCTCTTTCCTAAGGAAATCGTTATGTCTAATTTCTGAATTTAGTGACTGCTTTTAGTGACTCTAGGCGCTAAATGCAAAAAATAATTTTGCAGAATATCGAAACTTCGATATTCTTTATTGAGTATCAATATTGAAACATATCACAACGTGATAAAATGTTCAACGAACAAAAAACTATGATTTGATAACCTCTTCCTTGTCTATTTTATTAATGACTCTGTGTGTTATTGCTACACACAAGCAACATAACATTATTTTAACATTGTTACATTTACACTAATATCAACTAAAATAATATTAAAATTGATAAATAAATTTAATAAACATAATCTATACTAATCGAACAATGATTTTGAACATTTTATTTTGCAAGCTCAATTAAGGTAGTTCTCCATAAACTTAAAGTACTGGATGATATCATTATGAAAAAATATATTTGATTCTTGAAATAACAAACACTATTATAGAATTTTTTACAACTCCGATTACCGAACTTATTTTCGAAACAAAAATACTTAAAGTTGCTTCGTTTTATACGCTGTATTGTATGTAGCTCACTATTATGTGTAATATTATTAACACATTACTGTACAAAAACACTGTAGATGTTAATGCAAAATTGAGGTCTAAAAGTTGTTGATTTCTTTCTAATCATTGAATGGAAATGAGGGGTAGCCGAATTAATTTCAAAGATATTTAATTTCTCCAAAAGTAAAACATTAGGCAAGTATATAAGCTTTTATCAATTCTCTTTCTCCTAAAAATTTGTTTCTTTAAAATTACTTTATGATACCTAAAACTCTATAAAAGTAATGAAATCAATTTTTCTACAGCGACAAGTACATGTTCATTCGAAAAAAAGCTTCAACACTTTTTAGACAAATAGAAATAAAAAAGTACTGAAATCAATTCATAAATAATCAAGCAAACATATAGGGGGAAAAATACCAATTTTGAATGCTGTAGAAAAACTTTAATTCTCTACAAGATAATAATCATACCTATACATATACTTGGTGTGCCCGTCAATTGCAGATTAAGCTGTTGAGATGCAATTAATTTGTATATATAATAAAAAACTATGATTCGATAACCTCGAATCGAATAATAGCAATAATGAAATTTGTAATTACTTTAAGACACGTCAAAGTCGAGTAGTTCACGAAAATGTGAATTTTGCAATAATTTCAGTTGACGTCTGTCAAACACCTCTTTTAAAATTCCATTTGTTTTCAATAATATTAATACTGTCTAATGTTACAAACAATCAAAATATGCATTATTTAGTTAGAAAAATACGAAAGTATGTTAATTTAATGTGTATCTTTAATATATCAACGACCGCAGTATTCCACTCAGTATATTCCACGAACGCCTATTACTGCAAACGCGCAAACTGTAAAACAAAACCTTGTAGAGGTTTAGTCGGCTCGAAGGCATATTTGGTTGTTGTTGAAAGTGGATTAGAGTGCTCAAGAAGTGCAATAAAAAAGTTTTAACATCACTTATGTATTGTGTATAATGTTTTATTAAAAAATATTTAATAATAAGCGATGAAATTATTTCGGCATTCTCAGTATTTGGCTCGCAGTAATTAGAGACCCCGCAGTATTTGATTCGCAGTAATTTTCTCATACTTGCAATAATACCTGCATTTCATCACCTTATAAAACCGACTTATTTAATTTAATGTTTACGATTTCTTACGATATCATTGTTTTTTTAAACATTTATAACATAACAAAACTTATTAAAAAAATAATTTAATTTGAATCTTGTATTCAAATAGCTGATTTTCGCGTTCAAACTTACCTTGCATAAAAATTCGCACTAATTGGCACATTTACCCTAATATCAACTAAAATATTAAAATTCATAAATAAATTCATAAATAAATTTAATAAATATAGTCTATACTAATCGAACGATGATCTTGAACATTTTATTTTGCAAGCTCAATTGACTAGAAAGTCCGTGAAGAACTACCTTCACTTTATGAAATTTATGAAATAATATCTTCGAATCCGAAATGAGGAGACGTGAGACAATTCGGATTTGATCGATCACGAGCTACAACAATTTGGAAGGGTGAGAATTGATTGGGTGCAGGAATAGTTGTTGTCCTAGCTGTAAATCATTTAGGATTACAGGGATTCATGAATGAAGGATTGCGTGCCGGGTTACCCGATCCCGGGGGATCGAAAAATTGGCGGTCACGCGTGGAATTTGACCACGATTTGGCACTCGCCCGCGTCCGCTTACGCCACGGACGGTCGTCACAGTCATACGTATACTACGCGATGGGTATAGCCGGACAATTTTAGACCTCGGAGTGCAACTGACCGCGCGACGTCACTACGTGTTGTGATGTTGTTCAACTTTCGACTAGTATTTTTGTAATTCTTGGAACAGGGACGGAAAGCCTGACGTGTATGCGAAACTCCCTCAGATTTGTTTCTCTCTATAAAAAGAAGTCTTGGATCATCGAGTGTTTTATTATGTAGATATTTTATACTGAATTAATGTACGTAGAATCATTAGAGAATTCTTATACTTATTTCTCTTTTTTATTTTCATAATTACATTCATTTACGACCATTTTCATTTCATCTGGAATTAAACTAATTATTATTATTATCCGAGGAAGAGATTCGTGGAAATTTTCAAATAATAAAAATATCTTATTTACAATCTGACGATTAACGAATTAAAGAATTAAGTAAGACTCGGAACAGAGAAGGAAGGCCTGACGTGTGTGAAAAAATCCCTCATATTTATTTCTCTCTATAAAAAGAAGTCTTGGATCATCCAGTGTTTTATGATGATTTTATACTGAATTAATGTACATAGAATCATTAGAGAATTCTTATACTAATTTCTCTTTTTTATTTCCATAATTACATTCATTTACGAGCATTTTCATTTCATTTGGAATGAAACTAATTATTATTATTATTATCCAAGGAAAAGATTCATGTAACTTTTCAAACTAAAAATATCTTAGTTACAATCTGACGATTAACGAATTAAAGAATTAAATAAAACTTGGAACAGAGAAGGAAGGCCTGACGTGTATGTGAAACTCCCTCAGATTTGTTTCTCTCTATAAAAAGAAGTCTTGGATCATCAAGTGTTTTATTATGTGGATATTTTATACTGAATTAATGTACATAGAATCATTAGAGAATTCTTATACATATTTCTCTTTTTTATTTTCATAATTACATTCATTTACAAACATATTCATTTCATCTGGAATGAAACTAATTATTATTATCCAAGGAAAAGATTCATGCAAATTTTCAAACAATAAAAATATCTTAGTTACAATCTACGATTAACGAATTAAAGAATTAAATAAGACTTGGAACAGAGACGGAAAGCCTGACGCGTATGACTTGTTTCTCTCTATAAAAAGAAAAATTCTCTCTGAAAAATCACAATGAAAAGATTCATGCAAATTGTTAAACAATAAAAATATCTTATTTACAATCTGATGATTAACGGAATTACAGAATTAAATAAGTCAGGAATAACAGATATAAATTTCCTTCTGTAAAAAAATGGTGTCTCTGGGAGTTCGCGTGTTCCCATCGTTTCGCTCGCGTGTGATAATTTATTGACACAGTTTAATCGCTGCCGCTGTGGAAACTCCGTCTCCTAGTTTCCAGCGCTCGGCCGGTTCATTTCTGACAGGGGAGCGAGATAAATAGAGGAAACTAACTGGTCATCGAATAGGTAATTAATGCGGTCGGCCTCCTTGTTGCTGCTGCTGCTGCTGCTCCTACTGCTGCTGCTGCTGCTTACCTATATGTTGCCGCGCAACGTGGCCGCGAATCGAAAACGCGACCGGTGTATTTCGAGATGGAGGATAGAACGTTTATTANTATTTTATACTGAATTAATGTACGTAGAATCATTAGAGAATTCTTATACGTATTCCTCTTTTTTATTTTCATAATTACATTCATTAACAAACATATTCATTTTACCTGGAACGAAACTAATTATTATTATTATCCGAGGAAAAGATTCGTGGAAATTTTCAAATAATAAAAATATCTTATTTACAATCTGACGATTAACGAATTAAAAAATTAAATAAGACTTGGAACAGGGAAGGAAGGACTGACTTGTGTGCAAAAATCCCTCAGATTTGTTTCTCTCTATAAAAAGAAGTCTTGGATCATCGAGTGTTTTATTATGTAGATATTTTATACTGAATTAATGTACGTAGAATCATTAGAGAATTCTTATACTTATTCCTCTTTTTTATTTTCATAATTACATTCATTTACAAACATATTCATTTTACCTGGAACGAAACTAATTATTATTATTATCCAAGGAAAAGATTCGTGGAAATTTTCAAATAATAAAAATATCTTATTTAAAATCTGACGATTAACGAATTAAAGAATTAAATAAGACTCGGAACAGAGAAGGAATGCCTGACGTGTGTGAAAAAATCCCTCAGATTTGTTTCTCTCTATAAAAAGAAGTCTTGGATCATCCAATGTTTTATAATGATTTTATACTGAATTAATGTACATAGAATCATTAGAGAATTCTTATACTTATTCATCTTTTTTATTTTCATAATTACATTCATTTACAAACATATTCATTTTACCTGGAACGAAACTAATTATTATTATTATCCAAGGAAAAGATTCATGTAACTTTTCAAACTAAAAATATCTTAG
This sequence comes from Ceratina japonica, assembly GCA_019453355.1. Taxonomy (NCBI): domain Eukaryota; kingdom Metazoa; phylum Arthropoda; class Insecta; order Hymenoptera; family Apidae; genus Ceratina; species Ceratina japonica. The sequence continues at coordinate 9,697 of SMSR01009266.1, read as the reverse complement.
TTACAATCTAACGATGAACGAATTAAAAAATTAAATAAGACTTGGAACAGAGACGGAAAGCCTGACGTGTATGACTTGTTTCTCTCTATAAAAAGAAAAATTCTCTCTGAAAAATCACAATGAAAAGATTCATGCAAATTGTTAAACAATAAAAATATCTTATTAACAATCTGATGATTAACGGAATTACAGAATTAAATAAGTCAGGAATAACGGATATAAATTTCCTTCTGTAAAAAAATGGTGTCTCTGGGAGTTCGCGTGTTCCCATCGTTTCGCTCGCGTGTGATAATTTATTGACACAGTTTAATCGCTGCCGCTGTGGAAACTCCGTCTCCTAGTTTCCAGCGCTCGGCCGGTTCATTTCTGACAGGGAAGCGAGATAAATAGAGGAAACTAACTGGTCATCGAATAGGTAATTAATGCGGTCGGCCTCCTTGTTGCTGCTGCTGCTGCTGCTGCTGCTTATACCTATATGTTGCCACGCAACGTGGCCACGAATCGAAAACGCGACCGGTGTATTTCGAGATGGAGGATAGAACGTTTATTATAAGCCATGCCGCGGGCTAAAATTAAATTGAAAACTGAGCGTATAAACGAGAGAAAAGAAACATATACTGCCGCTTTACTCCATGTCGTTTCGTAATCCTCTGTGCTGTGTATTCTTTCCTCGTTGCGCGACGCTTCGGGACTCAATAAGAATTCTAATAATCGTGGTTTTATTGTATATTTTTTGTATGGAAAATTATGGCCGGTATTCATGGTCGTTACTTATTTTTAAGATCGTCCTAAGCATTTGCTATCCTTGTCTATCCTATATTTTCCGTCCTTGTCTCGTACAGGAAACAGGGACTTAAGCAAATGCTTAAAGCACGGTTTCCACTTGCTCCGGTCTTCGTTCCGTTCCGATCGCCGATCGGAGAGAAGATTCTTCGGAGGAACGGGCCGTATCAACAACAACCTCCACATAGTTAGCAGAAAAAAATATTATTTTTAATTGAAAACTATTTATATAATTTGGGAATCATTTAGGAAAATTTAGGGAAGACATTTTACAATTTGGGAAACTATAGTTTTTTTATAATTAATCATTACTTATTGCTCGTATAGATAGCAGTCAATTATTGTACAAAATATCATAAAGATTATTAATCGATAGGAAATAATATGGGAAATTCAAAAAAATTAGTTTTATAATTTGGGAAAATTTAGGAAAGGCATTTTACAATTTGGGAAACTATAGGTTTTTTATAATCAATCATTAAGAATTGCTCGTATAGATAGCAGTCAATTATTATACGAAATGTCATAAAGATCATTAATCGATAAGAAATAATATGGGAAATTCAAAAAAATTAGTTTTATAATTTGGGAAAATTTAGGGAAGGCATTTTACAATTTGGGAAACTATAGGTTTTTTATAATCAATCATTACTTATTGCTCGTATAGCAGTCAATTATTATACAAAATATCATAAAGATCATTAATCGATAAGAAATAATATGGGAAATTCAAAAAAATTAGTTTTATAATTTGGGAAAATTTAATTATATTTTTTGTATAATTATTTCTATAGATGGCAACAAACAATAATTAATTATAAAAGAATTAAAGTTTCCTAAATTGTAAAATGCCTTTTCCAAATTTTCCCATATGATTTCAAAATCTATATAAATAAAAATGTAATGTACCTTTGTGCCTGTCCGCAAATCTCCGAAAGTTCTTCACCGATTGCTTTCAAATTTTGACACAACGTTGCATTCGAATCCCGGAGTGTTTTTATATTAGTTTTGTTTGACCTTGACATGAGGGTCAAAGGTCATTTCAAGGTCAAGAAGAGAAAAGAAACACTTAAGCTAGGAAAACCATCGTAACTATATGTTTTTGGGGTCGCTGAATACGAATTCGGTGTCCGTTTGAATCCATAAGGTCAGGGTCTAGGTCATTTAAAGGTGAAAATGATAAAAAATGTTTCAGGCGTAGAAAATCCTCATAACTATACATTTTTGGGGTCGCTGAGTACGAATTCGGTGTTCGTTTGAACCCATCAGATCAGGGTCAAGGTCATTTCAAGGTCAAAATAAGAAAAAAACACTCAGGCGGAGTGTAATAATTAAAACTTTTTTTCAGGGGAAGGAACTAATAGCTTTTCGATATGTCGCATATAGGGGGAGATATACCAGTCGAAAGAACTGGAAAAACGAAAGAGCAATGTAGAAGGAGAAACGAATGGAAATAAATAGACTTTAATCACTCGAAAAATATTTACACAATGAAAAACGAAATATTTCAATCCGCTCATATAAATACTTAGATAAAAAAACGAAATTTTACCTTGAAATGACCTTGAAAATCGAGTTCTAACGTTCAGGATTACGATCATTTTCCGACTCAATGAGAAACGAAATATTTAAATCCGTTCGAACAAATAACAGAAATACTTACGAAATGTTCTCTTTATACATATATGTAAGTACCGCAGTGGTGAATTTTCTTATTTATTGTCTGTTGTTTTAACCAACTTCCAATGGTTTTTGACATTTTGAAAACCTAATCGAATCAACGGTTATATTTTCTTTGAAAATTGATTACAATAAAAAAGGAACAAATCTTGAGGAAAGAAAGTCGATCTTTTAGAAATCTGCTTGGAGTGATTTGTTCGAGTGGATTGAAATATTTCGTTTGTTGGAAAATATTTCCTGTGTTCTAAGTATTTATTTGAGCGGATTGAAATATTAATCATTATTATTAACAGATCGAAATTCAAATTCTTTGCACTCGGAAGATATTACATATATTAATACGATAACGTATATTACTCTTTATCTTCTATTTTTCACTAGCTTTTTCCCGGCACGGGCGAAGCCGTGCCGGCGAAAAGCTAGTTATTTAAATAGTTTTTAATTAAAAATAATTTCTTTTGCTGCTAACTATATGAAAGTTCAAAAACAAAAGAGTAATTGATACAAATGTGTCTGCTAAAGTTGGTTATTGGTAAAGCAGCAATTTTATGAAAATCAAAGTTTTACATATTCTCAAAATTCTATTTTACTAAAAATATTACTGAGACATATTTGTTCCATTTTTCTGATGAAAACAACATTAAACACGATACAATTTTAAAATTCTTTTATGGAAATTTATTATGCTAAGAAAAAAGTTTTATTGATTCAATTAAGTCGCGTGTTTGAGTACAGATGATCAAATAATTTTGTTGGAAGCGAGTAGATATAAAAAATGTTTCTTTAAAAAAGAAATGAAATATTTAATAAGTCTATAACAATATTCTAGCGAATTAAGTAAAGACGATATTGAACATTTCAACTGCTGTAAGTCAAACAAAATTAAATTCATGTCAATAACTATTTTTTTGAAGCAACAAAATATTCATACCTAAAAGATATTTCAAAGTCAAAGTAAGTTCAGTCACAAATGAATATTCTATGAAATAAAATAAATAATTTATATATTGAGTGGATTCGAATTTAGTTGGAGAATCCACCTTTTTCTGTACAAATAAATACATGCACATATCTTTAAAAAATTATTACTCGATCGCAAATGAATATTACATTTTTGTAACAGAATATTAATGTCAAAAAGAACTATGAATATTATTAAATACGGTAATTTTTTGCTAACTTTAGCAGACACGTTTGTATCAATCACTCTTTTGTTTTTGATACGTTCCTCCGAACAGTCTTCGCTCCGATCGGCGATCGGATCGCGATCGAAACGCAACGAAAAGCGGAGCAAGTGGAAACCGTGCTTAAAGTGATCTAGAAAATAAGTTCTGACTACGAATACCGGCCTATGAGTTGAAATAATATAAGAATTCTGATAACGGTGGATCAATGACGATTGATAAGCCAGAGAATAGTTGGAGCGGCACAGAGATTGATCGTAAACGGTGAAAACAATGAAGTTTGAACCGGGCAGGGGAGATGTATTATTAACCGTGGAGGAAAACACGCATTTCCTAACTTGCGTGAAATCCAATCGTATCGGTAACATCATTATACAACCGCGAGGCCGAGTGCGGCGGCTCCATTAATTAAACGTCCGTTAACGTACAATGTTTATGATTGTTAATGCGTCGCGCGGACCCCATGTATCAAATTATGTCAAACGAACGGATGTTCTATCACAATTCAACGCGAAACGAAACGAAATACCCCGTCGCCGAATTCGCGGAATTTTAATAAATCGATCATCGATGAGCCTACGAACGTTTTTAACTCAGCCACGTTTCATTCGTCATTGCCAAACAGTTATCTAAGTATCCCCACCGAAAAATATTTTTTATTACTGTTTGCTAAGTAAAAAAATGCAAAAGTAGTTGCACGTCACTTAAAAATGAAATATTACTAATTAAGTAATTTTATTTATTGTTATTTCAAAGTCGGGACAAAAGCAAGTGAAAACGGATGGTAGGATTTGCAGTAAAAACAATTTTTCCGAACGGAGAATGAGGCTTGTCAGTGAACAGAGATCCCCGGGGCGTCGCGTCGGGGCTGTGTTATCACGCGAGGCGAGAGATGTCGGTGGAACGCGACGCGACAGGCTTCCCGATAACCGTAATTAACCTTCGACTTTCGTCGTCGAAAAGTTCTCGTGGCATGCTCGAAACACGCTCGTTAACTCGTCGGGGAATTCGTGGCCTCTTTGAGCCCGAGCCGCGCGACTGTTAATAAGAAACTTGTCCCCGCGTTTTCTGGCCACCGCCTCGAAGGTCCGCTCTGATCTATGCGGNTTAATAAGAAACTTGTCCCCGCGTTTTCTGGCCACTGCCTCGAAGGTCCGCACTGATCTATGCGTCGAATCGATCATAATCGTGCTTGTCGTAAGAGGCATCGTTTTTTAGAATCAGAGAATTAGAAGATCAGAGGATTATCTAAGAAATCATTAAATACAATCGATGAAGCATTTATCGTAAATAAAATTAAAAAGTAAATTAATAATGAAAAAATAATGAAAAGTTCATTACATGAGTATTACAATAATTTATATGATTACATATTAAAATGTAGATCATAATCGTGCTTGTCGTTAGAGGCATCGTTTTTGAGAATCAGAGAATTAGAAAATCAGAGGATTATCTAATAAATCATTAAATACAATCGATGAAGCACNGCGAATCGATCATAATCGTGCTTGTCGTAAGAGGCATCGTTTTTGAGAATCAGAGAATTAGAAGATCAGAGGATTATCTAATAAATCATTAAGTACAATCGATGAGGCATCCATTGTAAGTAAAATTAAAAAATAAATTAATAATGAAATTATAATGAAAAGTTCATTACATGCACATTACAATAATTTATATGATTACATATTAAAATGTAAATTATCATAATCGTGCTTGTCGCAAGAGACAATTAGATTCATAGAATTAGAAAATCAGGGGATCATAATCGTGCTTGTCGTAAGAGGCATCCTTTTTGAGAATCAGAGAATTAGAAAATCAGAGAATTATCTAATAAATCATTAAGTACAATCGATGAGGCATCCATTGTAAGTAAAATTAAAAAATAAATTAATAATGAAATTATAATGAAAAGTTCATTACATGAATATTATAATAATTTATATGATTACATATTAAAATGTAAATTATCATAATCGTGCTTGTCGCAAGAGACAATTAGATTCATAGAATTAGAAAATCAGGGGATCATAATCGTGCTTGTCGTAAGAGGCATCCTTTTTGAGAATCAGAGAATTAGAAAATCAGAGAATTATCTAATAAATCATTAAGTACAATCGATGAGGCATCCATTGTAAGTAAAATTAAAAAATAAATTAATAATGAAATTATAATGAAAAGTTCATTACATGCACATTACAATAATTTATATGATTACATATTAAAATGTAAATTATCATAATCGTGCTTGTCGCAAGAGACAATTAGATTCATAGAATTAGAAAATCAGGGGATCATAATCGTGCTTGTCGTAAGAGGCATCCTTTTTGAGAATCAGAGAATTAGAAAATCAGAGGATTATTTAATAAATTATTAAATACAATCGATGAAGTATTCATCATAAATAAAATTAAAAAATAAATGAATAATGAAATGATAATGGAAAGTTCATTACATGAGTATTACAATAATTTACATGATTACATATTAAAATGTAGGTCATAATCATACTTGTACGAGGCATCTTTTTTTAGAATCAGAGAATTAGAAAATCAGAGGATTATTTAATAAATTATTAAATACAATCGATGAAGTATTCATCATAAATAAAATTAAAAAATAAATGAATAATGAAATGATAATGAAAAGTTCATTACATGAATAAATTATAAGATTACATATTAAAATGAAGATCATAATCGTGCTTGTCGTAAGAGGAAGAGAATAGGAGGCATCGTTTTTAAGAATCAAAGAATTAGAAAATCAGAGAATTATCTAATAAATCATTAAGTACAATCGATGAGGCATTCATTGTAAGTAAAATTAAAAAATAAATTAATAATGAAATGATAATGATAAGTTCATTACATGCACATTACAATAATTTATATGATTACATATTAAAATGTAGATCAAAATGGTGCTTGTCGTTAGAGGCATCGTTTTTGAGAATCAGAGAATTAGAAAATTAGAGTATTATCTAATAAATCATGAAATACAATCGATGAAGCATTCATCATAAATAAAATTACAAAGAAATGAATAATGAAATGATAATGAAAAGTTCATTACATGAGTATTACAATACTTTATATGATTACATATTAAAATGTAGATCATAATCGTGCTTGTCGTAAGAGGCATCGTTTTTAAGAATCAGAGAATTAGAAAATCAGAGGATTATTTAATAAATCATTAAATACAATCGATGAAGCATTCATCGTAAATGAAATTAAAAAATAAATTAATAATGAAATGATAATGAAAAGTTCGTTACATGTATATAACAATAATTTATATGATTACATATTACAAGTGTAGTTGTTGAGGAAAGTTTGGAAAATCAAATCAAAGAATTAGAAAATCAGAGGATTATCTAGTAAATCATTAAATACAATCGATGAAGCATTCATCATGAATAAAATTAAAAAATAAATGAATAATGAAATGATAATGAAAAGTTCGTTACATGAATATTACAATAATGTATATGATTACATATTACAAATGTAGTTGTTGAGGAAAGTTTGGAAATCACAGAATTAAAAAATTAGAGGATTATCTAATAAATCATTAAATACAATCTATGAAACATTCATCGTAAATAAAATTAAAAAAATAAATTACTAATGAAATTATAATGAAAAGTTCATTACATGAATATTACAATAATTTATATGATTACAAATGTAGTTGTTGAGGAAAGTTTGGGAAAGTAGGAAGGAACATTGTAAATTATAATTCTCTACGAGATTGTTAAAATATCCAGCTCTTTCAAAGGCTTTTTATAATTAGGAACCCTTTTTATACTATACACTCTCTCGCTTGTGTATTTCGTTACAATCCTCATATGTATTCAATTTCACGACAGTTATTCCTTTTTGGAAGCTCTCTGAGATAACGCGTACACATCTGATATTCAAATTCCCTTGACGCGCAATTTTTCATTAAAAATATTTATAAACTGCCTGAAAAATATTCCCTTCCATTATATTTATTATATAATTATTATAAAAATCAAAAACACAAGCTCTGTATTGCGTATAAATACGTATAATATGATTTATTCTTCATGTTCAATGATTTCATTAATTCCCTTACATTATATTTATTATACATTATTATAAAAATAAAAAACGCAAGCTGTATTACGTATAAATACGTATAATATGATTTATCCTTAATTCTCAATAATTGCATTAATGTCCTTCCATTATATTTATTACATAATTATTATAAAAATCAAAAACTTGCTCTGTATTACGTATAAATACGTATAATATGATTTATCCTTAATTCTCAATAATTGCATTAATGTCCTTCCATTGTATTTATTATACATTATTATAAAAATCAAAAACACAAGCTCTATATTATGTATAAATACGTATAATATGATTTATTCTTGATTTTAAATGATTTCATTAATTTCATTGTTAATTTTATATTATCTATACAATTCTTCTCGAGGGAATTAATTGATGGGTAACACGAAAAAAGTTCGAACGGTTTCAGTGGGTTATTTGATTATCAACCCACTATTTACGGTGGCCGAGTATTCTTGGCACGGATCCGTTCGGTCCCGTCCGAAAATAATTCGGAAGACGACTCGGAAAGCGATGTACAGCGCGTCAAACACCGATCATCCTGTCCGATCCTTGGCATTCGATATGATCGAGTATCCTTAATTCGTCTTTTATAGCTCCTAGTTCTTGTCAATCAAGTTCCTCATTCAAAGTTACTCAATATTTNAAGCTACACTTTCCGTAAATTTTATTAATAAAACAGGAATCTTATCCAGGAAACTGAATATATTTGAGACTTTTATTGTAATTTAGATTGACAGATTTGCTTCAAGATTATCAGTTTTTGATTTCTGTTATAATTAACTAAACGTCTCAATCATGTTTGATTAATAAAATCGGAAGCTACACTTTCCGTAAATTTTATTAATAAAACAAGAATCTTATCCAGGAAACTGAATATATTTGAGACTTTTATTGTAATTTAGATTGACAGATTTGCTTCAAGATTATCAGTTTTTGATTTCTGTTATAATTAACTAAACGTCTCAATCATGTTTGATTAATAAAATCGGAAGCTACACTTTCCGTAAATTTTAATAATAAAACAGGAATCTTATCCAGGAAACTGAATATATTTGAGACTTTTATTGTAATTTAGATTGACAAATTTGATTCAAGATTATCAGTTTTTGATTTCTGTTATAATTAACTAAACGTCTTAATCATGTTTGATTAATAAAATCGGAAGCTACGCTTTCCGTAAATTTGATTAATAAAACAGGAATAATTGAGTAACATCTGAGCTTTTCTGTGATTCTCATTGAATCCCCACCGAAACGGTATCACTTTATTTCGAGTATAACGGTGGAAATGAAACGGGAATTGAATCAGGGCTACGAAATTGAGCGGAACTCGGCGCGGCCACAATTGAATGAAGTCGCCAATCGAGCAAAATCAGATAGCCGAATCAAGTTCCATGACTCTTCCGAGTATCAACTCTCGGGCATTAGCGTTACACCTGAATCGAATGGGGAACTCGCTTTGGTAACTTTTCCACGTGTGAATATGAACGAAAAGGTAACGCGGTGTGAATGACGTTTAATCAGAAATTTGGCGAGTCCGGGCGAATTTGTTAAAACGAAACTTCGAAACTGGCTCCGCTACGTTCACCTTTTATTTCAATTCCGTCTTTTCTGCTGTTCTTTTTTTTTTCTCAAAATCGTCTGAGTTTTTCTATTCCATGATTTTTGTATCAAAATTCATTTTATTCTACTAATATATCTTTTTATTAAATTATCATTTTGTATTCGTTTGTGAATTCCAAAATCAATTTGCTTGAAATAATTATTCATTATATTGTTGAATAATGAGAAATTTGATTTGAGACTGATAAGGTTCGGTCGATTTTCTTTTGATCGAACGGTCCGATCGGCGGACTGGGAAAGACACTTGTATGTATTCGATTAATTAGCCAGGAGCCACGAAGTGGAGTATCACTGTCGACGGTAAACGAAGCCAGATTGG
>SMSR01009265.1:8079-18893 GCA_019453355.1 Ceratina japonica | reverse complement strand
TAAAATAACAGTCCCCGCTTCTGTTTGTCGAACGTCCCTTGTGCCTCTTCCCAACGCGAACTATTCAACTGTTCTAAATTGCAAATTCATGGAAATATTCGATGGATGACTAATCGAATGACTACCGCAAAAATACGTTCGTTTGAACAAATACGATGAAAGAGCTAAATGGAAGGATGTATGCGTGATGCATTTAAACGATGCCNAATGATAGTTGATATAATTATCGTATCGAACAGCCGATGAAACGTTGTCCGAAGTTCTCAGTTCGGGAATCTTCAACGAGATATACAATAACCAACTTCCAAGTACCGCGAGCAGTAATTTTTTTCTATCGTTAAGGAAAAAGGCATCATGGATCAGGCCAATTTGGCGTCCCCGGCCGCGCCGGGAAGTTCTCGCGGATAATCAAAGATCCGGAAAGGTTGCTAGGCCCCGTTCTAAATGAGGAAGCGGCGCAGAAACAGCCGAATTAAAAAGTTTATACCGGCAGATTCGACTCGGCNTAAATACAACAAACGAAATCTGCATATTTCAGTTATTAACATGTACGCTAGTCAAGCGAGCTCCCCTTTTCTATTATTTGCATTTGACTTGCTATGTACCAGATGAACCTCCTTAATAAAATGATAGTTCATATAATTATCGTATCGAACAGCCGATGGAACGTTGTCCGAAGTTCTCACAGTTCGGGAATCTTTAACGAGATATACAATAACCAACTTCCAAGTACCGCGAGCAGTAATTTTTTTTTCTATCGTTAAGGAAAAAGGCATCGTGGATCAGGCCAATTTGGCGTCCCCGGCCGCGCCGGGAAGTTCTCGCGGATAATCAAAGATCCGGAAAGGTTGCTAGGCCCCGTTCTAAATGAGGAAGCGGCGCAGAAACAGCCGAATTAAAAAGTTTATACCGGCAGATTCGACTCGGCCGGCCCACCGCCCTTCTATTACAAATTGGCAAAGTTTCATTGAAATTCAGGTCGGCCGGTTCCGTCGATCCGCGCGCTTGCTTGCTTGTTTCCCTATCGGGGTCGGACCATAGACGCGGGGACCTTACCACTTGCCCGTAGCTGCCGCGCCTTCTATAGATCTGTACTACTTGAATCCGTGCGATCGATTTATCATACCGGCCGATGGAATACTTTAAAGCGGAACGCGCATTCCCACCACTCTCTAATCGCATGTGAATTTAAAGATATGTACTGGCTATACAGTCAATACCAAAAGTGTATGCACCTGACATACCTATATCACATGAAGATGCATACGTCACATGTACCTCAGTTATATCTATTTATAGTGTATTAGTATTCGTTGCTATGTTAGTGATAGTAGTGCCACGTTCCCGTCCTCTGTTCAATGAAATTTGTAAAATTTTTATTATATTGTATTTGTAATTTTTTTATTTTATTTTTTTAATTCATACAACACTGGAGACTTGATATGAACTTTTTCCAAGAGTATATCACCGTTTTTTCTGGGTTATTTTCGAAATCAAAGTGAAATTTCCTTGAGTTATTGCTGATTACCATAAGAATACAGTATAGGACAATGAAGTTTAGCCGGCCTTTAAGTATATGTGCGTCTCCTAGCGGGACACATTGAAATTTCAATACGTATGTATTGGGTTGTCCTGAAAGTTTATGCCAAGTTTTGGTAGCTGGCATTAGGACAAGTGTTTACCAGAATATTTAAAAATCAATTATCTACTAAAAAATGAAATTCCAGGTATAAATGTGTAAAAAAATTAAATCATCATATTCCAAATATAAATGTCTATCAAAATTAAAATGCGTTTTAAATTTTCCATAAAAATTGGCAAAAACCTTCCAGACAACCCAATACGTATCGAAATTTCAATGTGTCAGGCTAGGCAACATATTCATACGCAAGGGCTAGCTACACTTCACTGTCCCTAGTTGTATATATAAATTTTAAATCACTATAATTTTCCAAAAGTCCCATGAATTGATCTAAAATTTTATAAGTAGCTTTTTATAATCCTAATAGGAATCTTTAATAAAAAGTCAACATTCAAGCATCATTAATATCGCCCGTACACCCTTAATAAAAAGCGAATGATAAAATCCTTTTAATAGTCTGATCAAACGAACTTGATCGCTCGGGAGAGAATAAATGTTGAAAGAGAAGAACTAAGATGCAGGAGAGGAATAGAATTGCCGGGGTAAGTGGTGTTCTATTCTTTCTTCCAAACAGATCAACTTTCTATGGACACCCAGTGAATCCGAGTGGCTGTACCCGGTTCGTTTCAGTAGGTAAACAGAGGAGGGATTTCTGTTCCGATGTCGGCTACAATTACGTTAAGGAGACACGAGCAAGACTCAAACATTCCGCAAGGAATACCTTTGCGGAACGGTAAACTTTTACCTGGAAAAGAACAGAACTTTAAATACTCCCAGCTATATTACAGAATCAGGAGTAAATTAAACACGAGCCCGAGCGATTAATAAACTTTATTTCCCTAATGGAGAAAATTAAGTTGAATAGCCCTGTTAAACGAGCTAAGAAATAATGTGAAATGATAGAAGTGAATGATAAAGGTGCTCAATTTTATTTTCCTACTACCGAAAGTATGAAACGTATAAAACGGTTCAATCATACTTAACTACGATTCTCTAAAGAATGGAACAATTTTACTCTCGGTTGCAAACGCTTTCCGTCTTCGGCGCCGATAACTGGTTCAAGAAAAGGGAAAATGAACAAGCTAATTGAATCTCGCGGAACGTTAAACAGCGAGGACCTTCAGAAATCAGAAATCGATTCCGGCGACGAGGAAGCAAGTCGCTAATTGGCCAAGACAAAGAAAATCGACAATCTGTCGAAGGGAAGTTACTGGAAGAGTTTTCCCAGCCGGGGAGGATCGGCGCCGAGGAACGGGACGGGGGGGGAGATCGGGGCAACTTTCCGAATGGGTTTCCCACCCGGTGAAAGTTCTCGGGGGCAGCCGGGTCGATCGACCGGAGGGCGAAGTTTCTCGCCGGAGGAATTCCTTAGCTGAAAGTTAAGACACGCCAATAAATATCCGTGTATGTGGGCCACCGAAATACAATTCCGCAACGCGACGTGGAGCTAAGCCAACGACGCTGTGCCTGCTAGCATCCGCAGCCTGGCCGTCCTATTTCAAATTACACACCGCTGAAGTTTTCGTTTCCGTGTCACCACCGGAACGAATTTTTCCCTACCGCGCTTCTTTGCGTTGACCCGCGGAATAATTCGGCCAATTCGATGCCCGGCCGCGTCCCCGATACGACCGTCCCCCCCCCGCCACCAGAAAACGATGGCACACAACAGCCGCGTTTTGCTTAAAAACGATCGGTATCCATTTTTTATCATATCGCGGCAAACATTCGAAAACGATAACGTAGAATTACAAATTTCAAACCCGGATTGAAATACTATTTTACGAGATAGCGTTGGAATTTACGAAATAAAATAGTGGATGATAACGGCGGAATTTTATTACAAGACGACAGATATAAAGCCCGGAACAATTGAGACGGTCCAAACTGAAATGGACTTGATGGCTTCCATTAACAGTGGAAGCAGTTCTGATCGAGTAACAAGTTTAATGACGGCGAGCGTAAGGAACGGCGGACGGGTCCGAGCGAGGGGGAAAAGTTTGAGGCGGCCGTGGGGATACGGCACTCGAGGGTGGTTCGGGTGCCGGGTATTAAACTCATCGTGACAAAGCAGTCACCATCGAGGAGACTCATCGCGTTAAAGGGAGACAATGGAACGGCCGCTACCGGGTGGGTACTCTCAACGATTGATCTTACCAAGTGCCGCTTCTTTCGCCACGAGGACCTCCCGGGAGATCCACATTCGGAGCAACAAGAGATTAAACGAGTCGAGATACCCGATGTGCAACCTGTTAAAATAACAGTCCCCGCTTCTGTTTGTCGAACGTCCCTTGTGCCTCTTCCCAACGCGAACTATTCAACTGTTCTAAATTGCAAATTCATGGAAATATTCGATGGATGACTAATCGAATGACTACCGCAAAAATACGTCCGTTTGAACAAATACGATGAAAGAGCTAAATGGAAGGATGTATGCGTGATGCATTTAAACGATGCTAGAACGTTGAATTTGTTATTGTACGAGGGGAGTAAAAAAGTAAAGAGATTTCATTAGAATAAATTCCCCTCTTCTCAAATGTTCCTTTACTTTTTGACTTCTCTTAGTAGATAACTATTAGTATTAAAAAGTTATCTGTAAAATTTTTAATCAAATCATGAGTTTTTTGAAAAATTATGGCGATGGAATTTTCAAAATAAAATAGTGCATGATAACGGTGAAATTTTGTTAGAAGATGACAGATAAGCCCAGAATAAGTGCGCGATATATTTAAACGATGGTAGAATGTAGAATTTGTTATTATATGAGGGGAAGTCAAAAAGTAAAGGGATTTCAGTAGAATAAATGCCCCTCTTCTCAAATATCCCTTTTTGACTTCACCTCGTAGATTCTTATTAGTATTAAAAAGCTAACTATACAATTTTTAATCAATTCATGGGTTTTTTTGAAAATTTATAGTGATGGAATTTTCGAAATCAAATAGTCCACGATAATGGTGACATTTTGTTACAAGATGACAGATATAAAACCCAGAATAAGTGCACGATGTACTTAAACGATGCTAAAATGTTGAATTTGTTATTATACGAGAAGTAAAAAAGTAAAGGGATTGCAGTAGAATAAATGCCCTTTTTCTCAAATATCCCTTTTTGACTTCACCTCGTAGATTCTTATTAGTATTAAAAAGCTAACTATACAATTTTTAATCAATTCATGGGTTTTTTGAAAAATTATAACGATTTGAAATTTGCATGTATTCTTATGGTAATCAGCATTAATCCAAGGAAAATTTGACTTTGATTTAAAAAATGACCCAGAGAAACTGGTGATAAACTCTTGAAAATAGTTCATATCGAATCGCCAGTGTTTTATGAACAAATTTCTAAACAAAAATTATCACTCATGGACTTTGAAGAAAGTTATTGATTAACACTAGATATACCACCTTTTTTTATACATGTATTTATCCATTTAAAGCGAGCCATTTTGACTGGTGTGGTAAATCTAGTCTTAAAATATAATAAAAAAATTACAAATTCATTGAAAAGACGACGGAAACTTGGCATCACTATCATTAATATAGCATCGAGTATTGATATATATATTAATATAATTGAGGTACAGGTACTTCAAACGATTTTGATCCAGTCGTGACACTACGTGCAATTGAAATTGGCTCAAAATCGTTCGAGGTGTCTGTCCATACACTTTTAGGATTGACTGTATAGCCAATACACCCTTAAATCGATCGTTTTTTATACAATATTCGAATTGTTTTAATGAGAAATTAATTGCACGTCTCAATGAAGTATGATTGTACCGTAGAACTATTTAGTCCAATTGAATCTTAAGTTTCCCAACTCGTGTTCGCCAATATATTTGTCTTGGTACCACGAAATTAGCAACTCGATGAAGGAGAAAATAGGGGAACAGTTTAGAGGATCGCGTCACGGTTCAAAGTTTCCTTGTGTCGCGATTGTGACGCCATTTCTACAGCGAGAGACAGAAAGGGAGAGGGAGAAAGAGACAGAGAGAGAGATGGGAGCCCCAAACATTTGTTCCCCGAATTAACGTTGAAATAGCACCAGGCTCGGATGCGCCGCCGTCTAATGGAAACCTTCTACCCGGCGAATTGGAAATCTATTATTGGCCCGGTGCAGCACGTGTCTCGCAAATTACATTTATCGATAATCACGTGTGCGTTAGAGTCCCCGCGAATTGACTTTCGCCAGTGCACCTATGTGTGCGTTTCCCCGATTCCATTTCCACAGCCAACTGGGCAACGAACCGCCCGCCGGTACATTCGTAATATCGTCGGAAGAATTTCTATTATTGGCTTCCTATGAAAATCGCCAGGATACGTATGGCACACGAAAAACGAATTTCAACCAAACTTATTGCGTTCGAATTTCCGCCGTTGAAAGTTTATTAAAATCGAATCGGTTTCATTCATTCGTACGAGATGTTTCGAATCAGAAAATATTTAACCCATCCGCTGCGCATCGACGATTTATATTCGTGCGTCATTTACAATGAAAAATTGATATAACTTCGTTTCAGTATTTCACTGATATACAGTCTTACAGCGAACGTGACAATGGGTTCCACAATCTTTGTGTAACGCTTTGACACATTAGAAACAGTGCCATAAATCAGACCCAAACGGAGAACAATGGCGAACAAAATATCTCCGGATCGAACGTTGCAAGATCCCCGTGTTCCGAAAATAAACGTGTGTGCATTGTGGCCGTATATCCGAAATCGCGCCGCCAAGGACAGAGACAATGGCCCGTGGGCGAATATTCATCGAGCCGCGGTAACGATCAACGCGAATCCGTACCTCTGTTCGAGAAACCATTTCATTGAACGGCGCACGTAACTCGTCGCCGCGCCGGCACGAGTTTCCTAAACTCCCTCTTTCGAAGCCGCCTCCCTAGGGGAAGAGAAACCCTCCTGTAGTTGACACCCTGAGCACCCTGAACTGTCCCTCATACGTTAAGCTGCCAAAGCCGTCCACGCGTAATTACCTTGTCACGTCGGATACAAGACCAGCATAATGCGCGCGTGATTGGTGAAAGCGCAGACTGTAAAGGACACACGAAGATCCTCACGTGATACCCTATCGTGTTTCATCATAAATGCTGGAAATACCGTAACACGTGCCTGTGTTCTTACATCAAATAAATTCCTCACAGATTTCTTATGATGCTAGAATGTTGAATTTGTTATTATACGAGGGGAAGTAAAAGAGTAAAGGGATTTCATTAGAATAAATGCCCCTTTTCTCAAATATCCCTTTTTGACTTCACCTCGTAGATTCTTATTAGTATTAAAAAGCTAACTATACAATTTTTAATCAATTCATGGGTCTTTTGAAAATTTATAGTGATGGAATTTTCGAAATCAAATAGTGCACGATAATGGTGACATTTTGTTACAAGATGACAGATATAAAACCCAGAATAAGTGCACGATGTACTTAAACGATGCTAAAATGTTGAATTTGTTATTATACGAGAAGTAAAAAAGTAAAGGGATTTCATTAGAATAAATGCCCCTTTTCTCAAATATCCCTTTTTGACTTCACCTCGTAGATTCTTATTAGTATTAAAAAGCTAACTATACAATTCTTAATCAATTCATGGGTCTTTTGAAAATTTATAGTGATGGAATTTTCGAAATCAAATAGTGCACGATAATGGTGACATTTTATTACAAGATGACAGATATAAAACCCAGAATAAGTGCACGATGTACTTAAACGATGGTAGAATGTAGAATTTGTTATTATACGAGGAGAAGTAAAAAAGTAAAGGGATTTCATTAGAATAAATGCCCCTTTTCTCAAATATCCCTTTTCGACTTCACCTCGTAGATTCTTATTAGTATTAAAAAGCTAACTATACAATTTTTAATCAATTCATGGGTTTTTTGAAAATTTATAGTGATGGAATTTTCGAAATCAAATAGTGCACGATAATGGTGACATTTTATTATAAGATGACAGATATAAAACCCAGAATAAGTGCACGATGTACTTAAACGATGCTAGAATGTTGAATTTGTTATTATACGAGGGGAAGTAAAAAAGTAAAGGGATTTCATTAGAATAAATGCCCTTTTTCTCAAATATCCCTTTTTGACTTCACCTCGTAGATTCTTATTAGTATTAAAAAGCTACCTATACAATTTTAAATCAATTCATGGGTTTTTTGAAAAATTATAATGATTTGAAATTTGCATGTATTCTTATGGTAATCAGAAATAACCCAAGGAAAATTCCACTTTGATCTCGAAAATGACCCAGAAGAAATGGTTATAAACTCTTGAAAAAAGTTCACATTGAATCGCCAGTGTTGGTGGCAGTGTATTTAGTTTATATTCCACATCAATTTTTGTATCAATATTATTCGTATTGATACTAAAATTATAGTAATTTTTCATAAAGAATCAGTAAGTTGATATACTAATCCTAAATGATAGCAGGTATACTAATTCGCGTTACTTTTTTCGTCATATTTGTTAAATACAGAATTATTTATAAAAATGCAAATACTACGAATTACGTCAGACTGAACGTGAATTAAAATGACTGTTGATAGTAAATCTCCTGCAGGTCTCTATGAAATCAAACGGACTGAGTTAACGAATTTACATTCGCTCGAAACAGCTCTAAGGGTTTTTTTTTCGAACTCCTCGTTATGTAAAGGAAATAAGGTTATACGACGGGGGTGGGGGGCAGGAACGGGAGAGGGAGGTATGGTGTGTGCGTCATGTCGGATCCATTCACCGGCTTCGGTTGAAGATGGGGCGAATCGGGTCGGTGGGCATAGTTATCTAGGTCAGTTTCCCCTAGGTTCTCATGGCCTCGATGGGAGTGGTTAACTCTGGTTACCCCCGTGAATGTACCGCGTCAGGCATCAATGAAACGTCCAGAATGACCCTGATCCGGGCGAATTCGCCAGTAACAAGCCCCTCAACGCGAGTCGATATTACGTAGCGGAATTCGCTGCCACCTGGCCAGCGAATCTAGATGTTAGCCAGGAATTTTTTCTCCCTATTTTCTTGCGATCCTCGCGAACGACGCCAACCAATGGCAGTGGATCAGGAAACTGCATCTTTTAGACAGAACACACCGCATTTTTTTTTGAAGATACTGTCAGGATAAGTAACTAAAAATTAGGGTCCCTCTCGAGTTTCCGAATGCAAGACAAAATCGATACAAGATACGAGTCACTATCGCGGGATAATTCGTAGCTTGATATTACTCTCATCGGCGTTTCTCATCGGAAATTATTAAACGCAAGTATATCCGGTATTAGAGTTCTTATCTGGCTTCATAAATTCGCAAATCCATAGGAATCTCCTCCGAGCAAATAATCCAGGAGATGCGATCGCGGTTGAGCCCGGTTAATCGCGTTGCTTAATCGAATCGTTGCCGCGGCGAATAAATTTCGCAGCTGGGCCCGGGATTCGATTGGTCAAAACGCTGCGACAGAGAATTCGGTCGCGCCGGTATCCTCGACAAGTTTCCCCGCCGCGATGGAGACCGAAAAGACGCGGGCGCGGGGGAGCGGGATCGGTGTCGGTGTATCGCTATCGTTATTACGGACAGGCACGTTCATTTCCCGTCGACGACGACGACGACGGGCGGAACGAGGCCGCGTAAACGCGGAAACGAGCGACGTGTACGTGCATCGAATTACTGACCCTTCCCTCGGGAACTGCGTCCGCTAGCTGCCAGCTTTAACGAGCTTATAAAATAACCGTTCCAGTTCTCACGGGCCGCGGACATCGAAACGGCCAATTCCAGCTGTTCCGCGATTCGGAGAAGAAAAACGGCGAGCGCGAGGTGGCGAGAACGAGGCGAGGATTGATACCGAGGCGAGACCCGATCCTCGATTCGAGAGCCCCTTAGCCTGCTCGAGGACACGCGACCCTCCCCGGCATTATCTGTCAAGTTATTTAGTATTTAACCCAGTAACCCAGCAGTTCCCCGACGATTAGGACAGTTAATTTCTCAGCTACAACCGTCGATAAGATTATCTTATCCACGACTATCGCTGGGAAACCGAAAAGTTTTGTAACGAAAGCCTGCGAAACGTGATGAAGAGATTCTTTACGAAAGCTATATGTATAATGCTATCGGAAGTCATCTATTCAAGATCGTTCGAAATATATTCGAATGCTTAAGCTTCCTCGTGTCACTAATTATAGCGGAACCGTTTTCGTTTCAATCCACTCTGAGAATAACCGGCTCGCGATCACGCTCGTGAATGAAAACGTGCGCAACCGATAAACGATGCGAGAGGGAGAGAACATGAGAGAAAGAGGAAGGAGTAAAGCGTCATATCGGGCTACAATTTAAATTGCGAATTCATCGCTCAATTTGCACCCATTTTTTGTGACAGAATTAAATATTTAAAAGCATAAGCGACATGGTATCAATTGTATGCACGCGTTTATGGAAAAACACTTCCGAAAGCGAGAGAGAGAGAAAGAGTAAAAAGTAAAGAGTCATATCGGACTACAATTTAAACCGAATTGCGTATCCATCGCTCAATTCCCATCCATTTTTTATGACAGAATTAAATATTTAAAAGCATAAGCGACATGGTATCAATTGTATGCACGCGTTTATGGAAAAACACTTCCGAAAGCGAGAGAGAGAGAGAGAGAGAGAGAAAGAGAAAGGAGTATTACAATTTAAACCGAATTTCGTATTCATCGCTCAATTTGCACCCATTTTTTGTGACAGAATTAAAGATTTAAGAGCATACGTGATATGGTATCAATTGTATGCACGTGTTCATGAAAAAACACCTCCCAAAGCGAGAGAGAGGAAGGAGAAAAGCGTCATATCGGACATGGTATCAATTGTATGCACGTGCTTACGGAAAGACACCTCCCAAAGCGTTTGATGTATCCGATGAAGAGAGCCGAGGTTGTAGGCGGATTCGCAGATACCCGAAGCCGTTTCGCACCGACGAGCACACAAGCACTCTCTTTTTATCTTACTGCTTCTTTCCGTTCGTCTCTAAACGTTCACCAAAAGNCATTAGGACAAGTGTTTATCAGAATATTTAAAAATCAATTAAATATTTATTCTAAAAAGTGAGATTCCAGGTATAAATGTGTATAAAAATTAAATCATCATATTCCAAATATAAATGTATATCAAAATTAAAATGCGCTTCAAATTTTCCATAAAAATTG
>SMSR01009263.1:0-12765 GCA_019453355.1 Ceratina japonica | reverse complement strand
GAGCACTTAGACTTGGACTTCGATGCCTGCGGACTGCCTTTACTCTGCTGGGCTTTTGGCAGGACGTTGAACTTGTTGGCGAACGCCAATAACCTCTTCTTCGCTTGAAGTTTCCCTAGGACGGGCTTGAGCAGCTTTGGACTCTCCGACGGCGCGGGCGCTTCTCCATCACCGAGTCCTTGTTGTTGTTGTTGTTGTTGTTGTTGTTGATCATTCGCACTGTCCGGCGTCTCTGACATTTGTGCATCGTCGATCACAGGATCGCGAGGCTCGTCGTCCACCGTTGGTCCCTCTGAAGCATAACCATTTCCCAATAACGAATGATTCTCTTCTCTGAAGATCTTTCGGTTCTCCGTACACACAAAACTGCACCGCACGAGTTACAATAATAAATATACGATGAATTCCTTACCTCGCGAACAATTACTAATTACATCCCCCTCCGACGTCGTCATCGTCCTTACTTTCTCATGCATTACTCAACGATTACGAGGAGCCAATTAACCAAAGCTTCGTTCGCCATGCTCAATACGTGCGCTTCATATTCTACAAAGTGAACACAGACGTATATGTATATATATGTACATATGTACGTACAGTAGGTTTGTACACGATGTTTGTAAAATCCAAAAGAGAAGCGCGGGAGAACAGTAGTAGGTACAAATGTACAGGTATTTACTTCACCTACTATACTACTACTACTACTACTACGACGTGTACGTCTAATCATCATGGAGCTGAGTAATCAGTCAACGAACAGGTCTGACGTAGTAAAAATAAATAATTTTGGAGAGAAAGAGATCTGGTAGAGGACTGGTAAGAGCCTGGTCGAATCGGATGAGATGATGAGATGTAGGTGTGTAGGTAGGTGGATAGAACGGCGTAGCTTACAGAGGACATCTGAAAAATAACGAGTATAACGAAACAAGTGGAGCAGCAGGTCTTTCCCCGTTCCTGAAGGGGACGGCCGCTCGGTAAGATTACTTATACTTGCCTTGTGTCGTGTACAGTTCGTCGAGGATGACGAGACTAACAACAACAAGTTTGTTGACCGTGGCTTGGAACGAGAGTAACTACTCGACAAGGAGAGCAATCGAGAGACGGGGAACGAACGGAGGCAAATGTGTTTCCTATGTTTCTGGGCGTTCGTTAAAGCTCACCTTGTGCAGATTATTGGTAAGTAATAACCGAGGACGAGTACACATGTCGGCCGAAACGAATGTGGCTAAAGATGATTCTTGGCTCGGTTGCACTCGCAGTTTTTACTCCGTTCTATGACTGGTTTCGAGTCCGCTTTGTTGTTGTTGCTGCTGCTGGTGGTGGTTCGTTGAAATCGAGCGTGAATAATCCCAGAACGCGTGAACAGCGTCAGACATTTTAGCGTTCTAGCCGAACGACTCAAGGCACGTTTCCATGCAGCGGATTATTAGACGCATTCTGACGTATCAGATCGCAGCCTAATGTCACCCTTTCATCGCGCATTTCAAACTAAATTTAAACTTGACATTTTTTAATCTAAACACTTTATATTTGCAACACAGCCGTCGGCTGTGTTTGCAATATAAGCCTGTTTGAATATTTCCCCGTTGTCGTCTGCTCGCGTCTGCTTATTCTATTTTTCACAGCTTCCGCCGTTCTCCGCTAGGCGCGCGCCACTTTCGTTTGGGACCAGCGAGCGATACGTATGAACCTAACCTCATCCTCGGGAAATTCCTAATAGGCATTTCGATTTCTCGCCGAGATTCGTCGATTTTTCATTCAATCGACGTCGACGATTTTGAATAATAATAAAATCCCGATCGTTCGCCGCCTTCTACGACATGTGTCAAACCGCCGTCTCCCGGTTCACTCCTCATCACTTCTACGGGATTTGATCGATGACAGGTTGTTTACTTCAAGAGGAGCTCGTATCAATAGATTTTCTGTAATGGGAAAACGGAAGGCCACCGAAAACGCGGGGAATCCCAATCAGGACCTCTGCGACTTTCTACAAGGTAAACCGGTCGTCGCCCTTAGAATCACAGTGTACACTGACGCCTGCTGGCGCCGCGTTATCGTCGGCGTTGATGCGTCATTCAACGATTAATCTTGGCGGGTTGTTTATGAATTCCAGAGCTGGCACAGTACGAGCGGAACGTGAATAAGAATGTGTTCAAGTACAACGCTTATCGGAAGGCGGCGGCCACCCTGAGCGCCTTGCCGGAGAGAGTGAAGAGCGGCGAGGAGGCGAGGAAGTTGCCGGGCATCGGGGAGAAGATCGCGAAGAAAATCGATGAATTCCTCGCCACTGGGAAGCTGCGCAAGTTGGAAGACGTACCTATCCGTTCTCCTCTTAATTCACGCCGTAGAACACTTGTAAATACGTAATGTTTACAGATCAATAAAGACGACACCAACGTTGCGATTAATCTGTTGACTCGAGTGTCTGGCATCGGCCCGGCGAAGGCGAAGGAGCTGGTGGACGCGGGCATCAAGACTTTGGAACAGCTGAAGGAACCTCGGGCGAAGCTCAATCACCACCAGAAGATTGGTCTCAAGTACGACGATCGGAAACGTTGAACGTCCCCCGTTCTAACGATCGGTTTCCACCAGGTACTTCGACGATTTCGAGAAGAGGATCCCTAGAAGAGAGATCCAGGAGATCGAGGAAGTTATGAAGAACGCCATTCGGGAATTGGACGAAGGGTACATAGTGACGATATGTGGGAGTTATAGACGTGAGAAAGAGGAGAGCGGCGATATCGACGCTCTGTTGACGCATCCGATGTACACGTCGAACGGGTCGAAGGGCAGCGTCGCGTCTTTGAAGAATATAGTCGATTGTCTGGAGAAGAAGAAGCTTATCGTCGACACGATTTCTATGGGTCGGACGAAATTCATGGTACGATTCTTNTTTCTTTCGACGTACTCTTACGAGGCAGCCCGTCGCCGGCAGCCACTTCTACTACTCGCTCTTGTCTACCCGTCCTGTCTCTCATCATTTTCACGTTCTCCAACAGATTCTGTACATTTCTATTTACATAGCTCTCGTCTTCCAGGTTAGCTGTGAAAAAACGTAGAAGAGAATGGATTCAGTACAGCCGTCGTTTCATTATCGTCGTCGTAGAATCCTGCGTACCTGCGGCCATGGCTTCGGCTAATAACATCTTGCTCCTCGACTCTTCCCGCCGGATTTCCTCGATAGCGAGCACCCGCTTCTCCTCTGCGCAAGGTAACAACGATTCAAACGAAATAAGGTTAACTGACCACTCCTGGGACATCATAAAAACTATATCCAATACTGGGACAATAATAAATATCGCTAACTGTTCCTTGTATTCTAATATAAATCGAAAAATTAATAATTATTTAATATATTTAAACTTCTTATTAATTTATTCGCACTATTTATGTCTGCGTTAAATGGTTATACGTTTGGTCAAAAATAATAAAAAATGTTCCTTAAAATCTGTGAATGAACCGCCGCAAAACTCGCAATTTTCTTTTGTATTTTCTTATTATATAATAAGAAATGCAAATTGGAAACAGAGTATCGCACCTGTTTTCTTCTTCGATTTACTACTACCGACACCGCCGCTGCTCGAGTGCCTGTCGTCCCGCGCAGAGGACGAAGAGGACGGGGAGCAGTTGTAGTAGTAGTAATCCGAGTCTAACCCGACGTTCGAAGAATCACTCAGCGACGATTTCCCATTGTCTCTCGTCGTCGTCGTCGCCGCACTGGTTTCGGTTGAGCACTTAGACTTGGACTTCGATGCCTGCGGACTGCCTTTACTCTGCTGGGCTTTTGGCAGGACGTTGAACTTGTTGGCGAACGCCAATAACCTCTTCTTCGCTTGAAGTTTCCCTAGGACGGGCTTGAGCAGCTTTGGACTCTCCGACGGCGCGGGCGCTTCTCCATCACCGAGTCCTTGTTGTTGTTGTTGTTGTTGTTGTTGTTGATCATTCGCACTGTCCGGCGTCTCTGACATTTGTGCATCGTCGATCACAGGATCGCGAGGCTCGTCGTCCACCGTTGGTCCCTCTGAAGCATAACCATTTCCCAATAACGAATGATTCTCTTCTCTGAAGATCTTTCGGTTCTCCGTACACACAAAACTGCACCGCACGAGTTACAATAATAAATATACGATGAATTCCTTACCTCGCGAACAATTACTAATTACATCCCCCTCCGACGTCGTCATCGTCCTTACTTTCTCATGCATTACTCAACGATTACGAGGAGCCAATTAACCAAAGCTTCGTTCGCCATGCTCAATACGTGCGCTTCATATTCTACAAAGTGAACACAGACGTATATGTATATATATGTACATATGTACGTACAGTAGGTTTGTACACGATGTTTGTAAAATCCAAAAGAGAAGCGCGGGAGAACAGTAGTAGGTACAAATGTACAGGTATTTACTTCACCTACTATACTACTACTACTACTACTACGACGTGTACGTCTAATCATCATGGAGCTGAGTAATCAGTCAACGAACAGGTCTGACGTAGTAAAAATAAATAATTTTGGAGAGAAAGAGATCTGGTAGAGGACTGGTAAGAGCCTGGTCGAATCGGATGAGATGATGAGATGTAGGTGTGTAGGTAGGTGGATAGAACGGCGTAGCTTACAGAGGACATCTGAAAAATAACGAGTATAACGAAACAAGTGGAGCAGCAGGTCTTTCCCCGTTCCTGAAGGGGACGGCCGCTCGGTAAGATTACTTATACTTGCCTTGTGTCGTGTACAGTTCGTCGAGGATGACGAGACTAACAACAACAAGTTTGTTGACCGTGGCTTGGAACGAGAGTAACTACTCGACAAGGAGAGCAATCGAGAGACGGGGAACGAACGGAGGCAAATGTGTTTCCTATGTTTCTGGGCGTTCGTTAAAGCTCACCTTGTGCAGATTATTGGTAAGTAATAACCGAGGACGAGTACACATGTCGGCCGAAACGAATGTGGCTAAAGATGATTCTTGGCTCGGTTGCACTCGCAGTTTTTACTCCGTTCTATGACTGGTTTCGAGTCCGCTTTGTTGTTGTTGCTGCTGCTGGTGGTGGTTCGTTGAAATCGAGCGTGAATAATCCCAGAACGCGTGAACAGCGTCAGACATTTTAGCGTTCTAGCCGAACGACTCAAGGCACGTTTCCATGCAGCGGATTATTAGACGCATTCTGACGTATCAGATCGCAGCCTAATGTCACCCTTTCATCGCGCATTTCAAACTAAATTTAAACTTGACATTTTTTAATCTAAACACTTTATATTTGCAACACAGCCGTCGGCTGTGTTTGCAATATAAGCCTGTTTGAATATTTCCCCGTTGTCGTCTGCTCGCGTCTGCTTATTCTATTTTTCACAGCTTCCGCCGTTCTCCGCTAGGCGCGCGCCACTTTCGTTTGGGACCAGCGAGCGATACGTATGAACCTAACCTCATCCTCGGGAAATTCCTAATAGGCATTTCGATTTCTCGCCGAGATTCGTCGATTTTTCATTCAATCGACGTCGACGATTTTGAATAATAATAAAATCCCGATCGTTCGCCGCCTTCTACGACATGTGTCAAACCGCCGTCTCCCGGTTCACTCCTCATCACTTCTACGGGATTTGATCGATGACAGGTTGTTTACTTCAAGAGGAGCTCGTATCAATAGATTTTCTGTAATGGGAAAACGGAAGGCCACCGAAAACGCGGGGAATCCCAATCAGGACCTCTGCGACTTTCTACAAGGTAAACCGGTCGTCGCCCTTAGAATCACAGTGTACACTGACGCCTGCTGGCGCCGCGTTATCGTCGGCGTTGATGCGTCATTCAACGATTAATCTTGGCGGGTTGTTTATGAATTCCAGAGCTGGCACAGTACGAGCGGAACGTGAATAAGAATGTGTTCAAGTACAACGCTTATCGGAAGGCGGCGGCCACCCTGAGCGCCTTGCCGGAGAGAGTGAAGAGCGGCGAGGAGGCGAGGAAGTTGCCGGGCATCGGGGAGAAGATCGCGAAGAAAATCGATGAATTCCTCGCCACTGGGAAGCTGCGCAAGTTGGAAGACGTACCTATCCGTTCTCCTCTTAATTCACGCCGTAGAACACTTGTAAATACGTAATGTTTACAGATCAATAAAGACGACACCAACGTTGCGATTAATCTGTTGACTCGAGTGTCTGGCATCGGCCCGGCGAAGGCGAAGGAGCTGGTGGACGCGGGCATCAAGACTTTGGAACAGCTGAAGGAACCTCGGGCGAAGCTCAATCACCACCAGAAGATTGGTCTCAAGTACGACGATCGGAAACGTTGAACGTCCCCCGTTCTAACGATCGGTTTCCACCAGGTACTTCGACGATTTCGAGAAGAGGATCCCTAGAAGAGAGATCCAGGAGATCGAGGAAGTTATGAAGAACGCCATTCGGGAATTGGACGAAGGGTACATAGTGACGATATGTGGGAGTTATAGACGTGAGAAAGAGGAGAGCGGCGATATCGACGCTCTGTTGACGCATCCGATGTACACGTCGAACGGGTCGAAGGGCAGCGTCGCGTCTTTGAAGAATATAGTCGATTGTCTGGAGAAGAAGAAGCTTATCGTCGACACGATTTCTATGGGTCGGACGAAATTCATGGTACGATTCTTCGATTGTGTTCGGTGTTTCGGGGAGTATTTATTGTTTGAATATTTTACGGTTTTAGGGTGTCTGTCAGCTCCCAGGGGGCGAGGATAAACCGTTTAGAAGACTGGATATTAGATTAGTGTTCCATGATCAGTATTACTGCGCCGTGCTTTATTTCACTGGCAGCGATCTCTTTAACAAGGAGATGAGAGCTCACGCTTTGGGAATGAAGTATACGTTAAATGAATACGCGTTGAAACGTCTCACGCCTGAAGGTACGTTTAAACGAGACTCGAATTTAAGGATGTTCTGGAGGTATATAAAAACGTTCAGAAATTTGGGATTTAAGGCTTTCACGGTTATTGTTTATTCTGATAGCATTCGTTTAACCTTTTGATTGTACCTCCAGAACGTCCTTAATTACAGTACTTATTCACGGTGTTTGTCGCGCAGGAACTCCTGGAGAAGCAGAAGAGATTACATGTGAGGAGGACATATTCCGAATTCTGAAGCTACCGTACAGGGAACCGAAGGACCGAAAATAGAAGCACGGATTACAGAAGAAAATACGTTTATTTATTAGAAAAACTACGGTATAACGCTTAAACCAAATTAAAGCTAATATTCTCGCTTAGTATCAGTTAATATAATCACTGTCTTTAAATAAAATGATTTCGTTCCTTGTAAAGTGTTAAATCAAAAGAAAGCAATAATTGCAGTCGGGTATTTTTTTAAACGGTTATGATGATGTCCTTCCGGTAAAGGAGATAACCGATGGCTCCCCATAATGTCGTCGTCCATAGATTGATAGCGAGTTCGGACGTGTGGGTGGGATGTGCGACCCGCCAGGACCACGGGAATAAACCTCGTGTCAGCTCGTGGCCGACGTAGATGAAGATCGGGTTCATCCCTGCAAAAAGTATTCCAATTCACACGCCCGTTCGTAGATCCTTTCCCTTACAAGGGTTCGTAGATCCTTTCCCTTACAAGGAGAAGTTCAGGTCGAGGGTAAACGGATTTTCTTGAAACTTACAGGACTCGAAGATCTGATATCCAAGTTTAATCTGGCTAAGTGTTAGCGCACACCTCTCAACATTTTTCGAGAAATTTCCAATTGAATATTACTACAGTCCGATATCCGGCTCGTTGTTACAATCTTAACTCGAAGATATCGGATTCTAGTAATATTCAATTGGAAATTTCTCGGAAAATCTAGAGAAGTGTGCGCTAATACTTCGCCAAATGTAACTTGGATACGAGGTCTTCAAATCCTGTAAGTTTCAAGAAAATCCGTTTACCCTCGACTTGAACACTCCCTTGTTAGAAGCACGTACCAGCGTAGATGAACGGAGCTCCGCTCCAAACTTGTTTATAATCGATGAGAACGTAGAGGAACGTGTACATGAGGAAAGCGAAACTGGAACAAGTCAAAACGTACGACAGGCTCATCATCTTCTTGCTAATCGGTATCACCCCTTCTGAGGCGCTGAACCTGCACAGGATTCCAGCAACGATACCCTGAAACGTACAGATTTATAAGAAGAGGAGACAACGAGAATCTGTTGAGAAGGTTGGCAACGTCTTACCGTAAGTACTGCCCAGATTAACCATCTGATCACTCGCGAATTGCACTGATAGTATTGTATCAGGATCTTGCCGGCGTGGACACCGAGATAGACGATGAATATAGCAGATATCGTGTTCATCAGTCCTGCAATTGAATTCCTGGCTCGATTACTACACGCATGGGATTCGATTGAGTGACGTACCTTCGGGATCGTGACGAGCGATGGGACCGTAAACGGGATCGTTCGTGAGATTGTACGTGTGATTCCCGAACAGCGTCCTGTCTATGTAGCCAGCCGCGCCGGCCGTGCAGTTCTCATACTTCCCGTAGTATTCGTACTTCCCGGCGGGACTGAAGAAAGCCGAGGGGCAATTTGGCACGGGGAGGAGGAAAGTGACGAGAGTGTGGGTCGCGACGATGCACGCCATGATCAACCACTGAGGCCAGCTGTCGACGACGTCCCGGAACATGGCGAACCGCCCGAACTGGAGCAACGTATCCTGATTGAGTCACTTTCATCAGAGCAACGAACGAGATACAGCCCATCACCAGCGGTCTGATAATAATCGACAAACCTGCGAGTGGGGTTTCATGAAAATCGTCTCCAACGTGGTGCAGACGAAGTACGTGACGGCCAGTAACTGGAGGACCCCCGGGAATCGAAGATCGTTCAAAGTTTTACTGTGCATCGAGTTCAACATTAATCCCAGGAGAATGAGTATCGCCGACCTCCGGAGGCAGCGGAGAGTTATCTTTACACGAGAAGTCATCACGCGAAGCTCGGCCCTCTTCGAGATCGTTATTGACAGTCCCATGATCCAAGCAAACCTGTGAACATGTCATTATATTATTAGAACCTTAGAGAAAGCTTAGAAGAAATTCTATGGACGAACGCTCACCAAGGGAGTACCAGATCGGCTACGGTGAGGCCGAACCATGCGCTGTGATTGAAGAACACGTACTGGCCACCTCCGTTGTTAACGAACACCATTAACAACAAAGCGATTCTACAAGGAAAGAATTAATGAAGTACTTGAAACCGGGGAACGTGCGGTTGAATGTACCCTCTGAACGTGTCCACTGATTTGATCCTCGTGCTGGACTTGGAAGTTAGAATCACTGGATGCGTCACACTCTCGTTCTCTTGAAGTCTGTCCAAATCCTGAGGGACAGGATCGAATGAGATCGTTTTTCAAACGTACCGCGAATCGTACTTACGTCTTGTACATTGTCCGGCGACAGTTTCCCTCTTATTACACGTATAATAACGCTGGTCGTCGTGTACAGAATTGCCGACAGAACTAGTATCATAAATGCAGCAAAGATCGCTGAAACGGTAGAAGATATTCGTTACAGTTTCACTTCTGGAGCCTTTGTACGCTGTAACTTACGAAGGTAGCTCTGCACTGGTTGACGTAACGTTTCTATGGGGTTACACTCGCCTCCGCTCGTCAAATTCCACCTGTACAGCCCGTGCTCTTTGAAATTGAACGTCGTACTGAAAACCATTCGATAATAAACCAGACTGCTCGTTGAATTAGACATGAAACTACTTACTGGCAATTGTCGTGGGCCATATCTTCTTCAAAAGATTGATAGTAAATGTGCATCGGACGTTTTGTGCTTATAATAATGCTCTTACTCTCCTCTGGCTTCAAATGAGCCATAGGGAAGCCTGTGCCCTGTAAATGTACAAAATTGAACGTAAATCTGTTTTAACTGAAGAAAGAGGGAATACTTGCCATGTAAGCTTCCCATGCTATCGCGTGAAATATCGTACGGTAGCCAGTTAAGTCCCGGAGTAGGAGGCAAGCTTGGTCTATGCCGAGAGACGAGTTTGTACAGTCACTGGCCGCGTTCGCCATTGTTCAAGATTTGTTTTGAGCGTAGTTCCGAACAATCACATGAGTTCTACGAACTTCCAGGAGACTTGTAGCAGGAAACGGGATCAAGTATCATGTCTGGAATGAAATTTGTCGGATGTTATTCCATATTCTGTCAGGCTGGATGTAAAATGTTCGTTGCCAAATTGTTTGTTATTGCTCGGGTCCATGGTTATATTGCTGTAAAATTGGACAGGAGTGAGAAATGTTTGGTTATTCTGTTTTGATGGACCTGACAGATCTGTTACGCAAATTCTGCTTAATCTATTTCGTGATTGCACGGCTAATTACTGGAATTAATTAGCACGGTCAGTGGGGGTAAATCACGCAATTAAAAGATATCGGAAGTATAACGAGAAAAAATATAACACGTACCACATAACGATTAATGGCGCAGTATTTCAGGTTTCGGGACTGTAGACAAACGGCCTGCAGGCGAAATTACTCGTAGAACATGTAGGGAGGAACAACAAACAAGTGAATCGACAGCTATCAATATCAGTTGCGTAATTTCACTGCGTGAGAAGTACTAGAAAGCTGTCTGACTGTTGACGAGATTTCTATCCTTGCATGTATTTAGCGGACACACACTGTCAGTATCAATACAAGGAAAAACGGTATTTCCCTGCAGTTTTGTATGTAGTGGCCGTCTGTGTAATGTGTGTGTCAACACAACGGAGGCGAACCGATTCGAAGGCTAATCAATTTCTATGTTGAATAATATCATTTCAAGGTTTAATCTTTCAAGGTTTGGAACCTGTGCCCACGTTTCGGAAATCTCTAGACTTACTATTTCATTGCAGGTTTGATAAAGTCGACCCGCTGGAAGCTGAGGTGTTAATTATTTTATTGTCAATGAATTTGTTACACCAGATAGGAAGAGGAAACGAGAAAATCGAAATGCACTTGATACCATTTCAATATTGTAAAATTCAAGATATTGGAAGATTGAAATAATGGATTAATGGATTATTGGAATATTGGAATATTAGATCAATAGCATATTGAAATATTAGAATACTGGAATATAGAATATTATTGGAATATTAGATTATTAGATCATTAGAATTTTTGAATATTGAAATATTGAAATATTGGAATTTTGTAATAGTTAAATGTTGGAATATTGAAATATTTGAATATTGGATTATTGGATTATTGGATTATTGGATTGTCGGATTATTGGATTATTGGATTATTTGAATATTAGAATATTAGATCATTATAGAATTGTTGAATATTGAATTATTGGAATATTGGAATTTGGTAATATTAGAATATCAGATCAGTGGAATAATGGAATATTGAAATATTGGAATATTAGTATATTAGAATATTGGAACATTGCAATATTGGAATATTGGAATATTAGAATTCTGTAATATTTAAATGTTGGATTATTGGAATATTAGAATATTAGAATATTGGAAATTTTGAATATTAAGGGACTGGAATATTGTACTATTGGAATAATGGATTATTGGAATATTAGAATATTGGAATATTGGAATTTTTGAAGATTTAAATGTTGGATTATTTGATTAATAGAATAATAGAATATTAGAATATTTGTAATATTAGCATATTAAAGTACTGGAATATAGAAATATTAGAATATTAGATGATTAGAATAATAATAATAATAATAATAATCTAATAATCCATTGGAATATTGGATTATTAGAATATTAATGTGCTGGAATTTTGGAATATTAAAGTTCGTGAATATTAGAATATTAGATCATTAGAATATTGGAATATTAGAGTACTGGAATATATAAATATTGGAATATTAGAGTATTTTAATATAGAAATATTGGAATATTAGATTATTAGATCATTAAAATATTGGAATTTTGTAATATTTAAATGTTGGATTATTAGATTATTATTGGAATATTGGAATATTGGAATATTGGAATTTGGAATATTGGAATATTCGCATATTAGAATATTCGAATATTGGAATATTTTGGAATATTGGAATTTGGAATATTGGAATTTGGAATATTGGAATATTGGAATATTAGAATATTAGAATATTGGAATATTAGAATATTGGAATATTGGAATATTGGAATATTCGCATATTACAGTATTCGAATATTGAAATTTGGAATATTGGAATATTAGAATATTGGAATATTCGCATATTAGAGTATTCGAATATTGAAATTTGGAATATTGGAATATTGGAATATTAGAATATTGGAATATTAGAATATTATATAGAATATTGGAATATTGGAATATTGGAATATTGGAATATTAGAATATTAGAATATTGGAATATTAGAATATTGGAATATTTGCATATTAGAATATTGGAATATTTTGGAACCTTGAAAAAACGTTGCCAGAAACTTCAATTCTTTTCTACATACATTAATCACTATGTAATTAATTAATACACAAAATGTATGAATGTTCACTGAACAATTAAAGNATTTAATAAGAGAGTGACGGAGGCGTTCGCTGTAACTTCTCTAGCGTTTAATGAATATTAAGAAAGAACAATTTAAGAACATTCCGTGTAAATATAATTTTATTGAATTGTTATCAGAGATTTGGATTGTAAAGTGGAGGAGGAACTGATCGTTCGAACGTGTATTTGCTCCGCTTTGAAAATGTATAGACTCTAGGAACGATAAACGAACGTTTCTCTGACCGCACGTGTAACTATTCGCATGTCGATAAAAAGTATACGACCAGACCTT
>SMSR01009260.1:0-10879 GCA_019453355.1 Ceratina japonica | reverse complement strand
CTTCATAAGCGTTGGCATGGTCGCCGGGGTCCGAGGTAATTATTTTCGTCATCGGTGCAAGAACCGAACTCGGTGCAACGGCTATTTGTAAACAAAGTGTTTGTCAACATCGAAACGGACCAGTTCATTACGGCCACCGTTACGTTTGCCAAACGAGCGGGTGTCCCCCGCGATCGTTCAACCCGACCTCCTTTTTTTTTTCCATCTCTTTGTCGTCCTCTCTTTCACCGTGGTACCCGCCGCCCCGTGCAGTTTTACACGAACCCTCTTTCCTCCGGAGGACAAGAAGAATGGGCGCGCGTGGACCGACGATGACTCGTAAAATCACCTTCATCAAGCCAATTAATCTTCCATGGACCGTGCCATTTGTTACACCGACGGCGCCGTTATTAGTCGTTAACTATGCCGTCAGCCTTGAGAATCTTTTTGCCACGGGCCCAAACATTACCCATTGAATATCTAATCAATCGTTTATACCTGTGCAAAAACTGCCCGTCGCAAAAACGAGCCTCGCGTTTATTTCTTTCGCGTCGAATTATACACACTTACCATGATTTAAATCATCGACATAGTGAAATTTATGTCGACGACTTGATTATTCATTTTTTAATCGCAATACGAAGATAACTGATTTTTTATTTAAGTAAATACGTCGAAAATGTTTGAATTTTTGAATTGCAATAAACGAGCGAGTCAGCGGAAGTCGCGGCGGGGGTGGAGAAAGGGAGGAGGTCGAAGAGGAAACGCACGGAGGTGGGCGATATACTCTCGATCCATTTGACCGAGTTTTTCTTACGTGGCTCGCCTTTTTGCCCGATCTCCCACTCGTGGCACGAACCCGGCTCGCGAGATCGTTGACCGAATGACACGGTGAGCGAGTCGCGAGCGAACCAGCAACGCGGCGACGTCGTTAAACCTTCCTCGAAACGACTCGCTCCGCTTTTATCGCGACGCGTTCCACGTGGGACCGCGAGTTATCACGCGCCGCATAAGCGCATCCGCTTCGCGCGCATTTATGTATCTAATACTCTAATCTAGTTTTGATAAAAAAAAAAATACTGCTGAGTGGATATCGGTTCATCGTGATGCGAAAGGAAAACGTGCGAACGTTGCCTCGTCAGAAATGTTTTCATTCTTTATGTAGTATGTACTGCAAATACTATGGAGTCTATCTGTTAATCTTGACGGAAAACAGACGTGCAGATGGAATAAAAATATTTTAATAAATTGTACAAATGTAATGATATTGATTATCGTTGTATTCTTGTATTTGTATTATTC
Organism: Ceratina japonica; assembly: GCA_019453355.1. Classification (NCBI taxonomy): domain Eukaryota; kingdom Metazoa; phylum Arthropoda; class Insecta; order Hymenoptera; family Apidae; genus Ceratina; species Ceratina japonica. The sequence continues at coordinate 9,598 of SMSR01009260.1, read as the reverse complement.
ATTTAGTTGTAATTAAAAGCTGCGTTATATTTATTCATGCCATTTGTACTATGATTATTATATTTTCTTTTACNGCAAATACTATGGAGTCTATCTGTTAATCTTGACGGAAAACAGACGTGCAGATGGAATAAAAATATTTTAATAAATTGTACAAATGTAATGATATTGATTATCGTTGTATTCTTGTATTTGTATTATTCATTTAGTTGTAATTAAAAGCTGCATTATATTTATTCATGCCATTTATACTATGATTATTATATTTTCTTTTATGTATTTATTAGAAGTCGATGTTTATTAATTATGAAATTATTATCGCAGGGTATTTTCGGTAAACATCGAATATTTTATGATTGTTTCCAGCTTAGGCGAGGAACTGTGACAGTTTCATCGCATTATCGTAGACTATTAGTCAGAACGAGTGGATAATTTCGCAGGCAAAGTAAGGAGTAAACAGGCCAATAACTCGCGCCCGCAATAGTCCCCCTGTCTTCCGCGACTTTTTTCACCCAGCCTCCTTTCCTCTTCCCTTTAAATCTCCGCGAGATTCTCATCCGATAGGACAAACTTCTCTCCCCGATACTTCTAAGCGAATTCGCGAACGAAATTACTTTATTTCAAGTACTAACTGCTCTCGAGATATCTCCATAACCTCCGCACGAATGAACATAAAAGAACTGTATAAAAAATACTTTCTTATGAGNCGAACGAAATTACTTTATTTCAAGTACTAACTGCTCTCGAGATATCTCCACAACCTCAGCACGAATGAACATAAAAGAACTGTATAAAAAATACTTTCTTATGGCATTTTCTTACTTTCATTCCCTAAGAAAATTGCACAAATATTACACTAACAATTAAACAAATATTCTTGTTAAGAAAATATTTAAGTACGAAACGACAACTCATTTAATCGTTTGCCAATTCAGTTGGCCGTTTAAGCAGCTCTCAGCTGATTTCTCTTAACTCATCGACTAGGCGAGTGAAACAGCGNCATTTTCTTACTTTCATTTCCTAAGAAAATTGCACAAATATTACACTAACAATTAAACAAATATTCTTGTTAAGAAAATATTTAAGTACGAAACGACAACTCATTTAATCGTTTGACAATTCAGTTGGCCGTTTAAGCAGCTCTCAGCTGATTTCTCTTAACTCATCGACTAGGCGAGTGAAACAGCATACTTCTAAGCGACTGTTTACGTAAGCGAGTTTTATGTAACGCCGAAACTGGCCGAAAGACACGCGAAGAAACGGCGAGGAATGGGCACGAGGTATCGACGTTATTGCCGGAATAATAATTGGCCGTGTCGGAGGGATAAACTTGTCCCCGTCCCGGTCAGTTAGCGATAATTAGAATTTGATTAGAAACGACGCGAAGCTACATACACCGGGACGTGTACGTACAAATGTCCCGGCGCGGAACGTTGTTCAGCCACAGTGACATGCATAAATACATGAGAATGCCCGCACGATAACTATATTGCATGATATAGTCGTCCGTACGTACACTACCGGCCATAAGTACGTCTCCAACGAAATTTGTTGGTCAACTTCGTCAAATCAAATTCTCATTTAATTCGCATGAAAGTTGCATGGAAATATTTCCTATTTCTACAAATGCTATTTATACAAACTCTTGGATATTCCAGTTAATAAGGTGGATGTCGAATTACATCACAGAAATAAATTGTTCTCCATTTCGACTTTATAGTCGAATAAATATCTAAGATTATTATTGACTATTAGATATTCAATTACCACGAACTTTATATGTAATTTCTAAATTCATTTCATCTTCATTGCATCTTCTAAGTTTAATCTAATTTCATTTAACCGAAATAATAAATTTTATATTATTTCATTCTTATTTATTACATGTGCATTTGATATTTTCCGTAGACTATCTGAATATCTTTTTGTTCTTGTTTTATGTGAGAAATGTTGGGAATGTTTCCGCACTTCTGGACGATAGTGTACGAGCGGCGGAACGAAGGAGCAGGACTTCGACATGGCGCCAAGTCTCGTCGCGTGCGACAATAATGACACTGTATTACGTACACCCGTTCATTCGAAGCGGAGGCATGTAAAACGGTGTGTGTGTCCTTCTTTTTTTCTCTCGTCCCATTCTCTTTTTCATTCCTACCCGCGCCTCCACGCTAGATACCATCATTTATTCGCGTGCATTCGAGTTTCCCGTGGCTAGATCGCAACGGTGTGACACAGTTGGGCAAACTTCCATTTCACCGCTCGTACGACTGCTATCATAATAGCTTTCAAACAAAAATTCAATTGCCTCCGTACACAATTAGAAAAACCTAGCAATTGTTCGGGAAGAAAAAAAATCTATTCGAATTTAGTTAAAATAAAGTGAAAAATTATTAGTATAATTAAAAGTGCAATTTCCATTTAAGACAAAATTCTATCACAATCTCTAACAATAATAATGATATTCAAATTTAATTAAAATAAAGTACAAATAATTAAAAGTGTATAGTGCAAGTTTTGATTATAAAATTTTATTATCCCATAAAAGACGATCTATCATCTAGTTTTAAGTTTCACGAATATCTGGGAATATTTTCGAATTGATCACACGTTTACCCGGCAATGTCACGCGAAGAGAATCGTCCAAGTGGAATATTGAAAGCTGCTATCATGTAACTTCATTCACGCGGTTCTACCGTTTCGCTCCGGCCTCTAGAACCGCGCGAGGTACTTTCAATCCCAGGTACGTTTCAATTTACGTTACTTCATTTATCTTGCTGTTGGATCGAGTCGCGTTAGCCAAATGAAAAATGAATGACATTGTGAACGCGAGAGAACCGATGACGTTACTACCAATCGGAGATAATCGAGCCTGTCGTTTGCATGAAAATACGCTCCGCGCCACATGCATCGCCGCGTTAATGCAAGGATATCATTCAAAGACGTTCAGACTTTCTTACCTAAGCGTCGTTAAATAACAATCAGTTGACCTAACCTTTTTTTATATTAACTAGCTCAGAATTAATTCCCCCTTTTTTCTGCTAGAAGCTTGAAAACGTTCTACTCTCCGCGCGTTTATCATTCGGTCGGGATTTATTTTCATCAACTTTTTCGCAAAATCACCGCCGGACATAAATTCGTCCCGGGGACGCTTATGATTAAACGTAAAATGGTTTCCACTTGGGAAACCGCTGCGAGGGGGGTTTGGGGAGCAACGCCATCGACAAAAGCCACAAATCATTACGCGTCGCGTCGGAACGTTCAACCGCGAGCCGTCTCGGACCTCGGGTAACGCGCCTTCGCTATCCATCGTCTCTCCGGGTAGGTACCCACCACGCGGAACTTATACTCGTAATTTACGTCGATAGTGGACAGACGCTCACCAACACGGTTCCTTCCCGTCATCGTCGGTGTCCCCCGACCAGACCTACGATTTCGATCTTACGATGATAAATCTCATCGACGGATTCGATATTTTTTACGTACTCGTGGAATGTGGAAGGACGAAACGTGGTACCTGAGTCAATGACCTCGTCGAAATCTTAGGGTTGTTTAGTTTTTTAGATTTTTTTATATAAATGTTACAATTCTTTGAATAATTATATCAAATTGTGAAATGAGTCTATTTAATTGTGTGACTGCCAAGAAATATTTGTAATTTATATCTTGTAACCATATCAGACAGCTTTTTTTATAGTATTTCTTATTATGTGGAAGGACGAAACGTAGTACTGATACCTGAGTCAATGACCTCGTCGAAATCTTAGGGTTGTTTAGTTTTTTAGATTTTTTTATATAAATGTTACAATTCTTTGAATAATTATATCAAATTGTGAAATGAGTCTATTTAATTGTGTGACTGCCAAGAAATATTTGTAATTTATATCTTGTAACCATATCAGACAGCTTTTTTTATAGTATTTCTTATTATGTGGAAGGACGAAACGTAGTACTGATACCTGAGTCAATGACCTCGTCAAAATATTAGGGTTGTTTAGTTTTTTAAATTTTTTTATATGAATGTTACAATTCTTTGAATAATTATATCAAATTGTGAAATGAGTCTATTTAATTGTGTGACTGCCAAGAAATATTTGTAATTCATATCTCGTATTCATATCAGACAGCTTTTATTACAATATTTCTTATTAGCTCCACATGATTTTCAAAAAAACATTAGCTACCTCATAGAATAAATCAGATTCTTAATTTAGATTCCTAATTAAATTAAATTATTCTTTATATGATTCTTAAATCTGTGATATCAATTTCTGAAGACAGATTTCTCTAGAATTCTTTCAACAATTATATCTCGTTGTGAAATAATTCTATTTAATCGTTCGATTGGTAGGAAATATTAAATTTGCAGTGCACGTTTGATATCGATACGAGAGAGACGTTCGAGCGGAGTCCCTTCAATCATGATCGATGTCCGTCTCGCGACATAGGTGCTCGGTTCTCCGAACGATGAATGCCATCGATAACGTCTCGTTGGTGGTCGGCCGACGCGTGTTCCGTCGTCCTATATATAGCGACGCGGCGCGCTGAAGAAGGAAGAAGTTCTCCGCGGCAGGAAGTGAGCGGGAATAAAAACGACAGCGGAGGAAGCAGACGGCGTTATCCATTAATTGCAGCCATCGTGTACGCGCGCGCCCGGACTTTTGCCCAGACGACGGGAAACAACGCAAACGACGCGATTAAATCGCGAGATATATTAAATGTAATTAATGAAGTCCGGCGAGAAATATCGTCTGTTTTGCCGCCGCGGAGATTGCGTTCCCTTACGCCGCGGAATTCTTTCCTCAACGTGAACGATGACCGCGACATTTCATTCCGTGGAAAATAATTCTCACGGAAATTACTGGCGGGGGGAAACGCGGGACAAAGAAACGCGAGTCGAGTGAATTTTCAACGCCAAAAGAACGATTCGTCTCCCTTGTACGAAAATCCCCGAATCGATCTCGACTATAAGAAACCCTAAAACTCGAAAATCGTCCTTAACGGAAAATTTTATCACCGAGAGAAATTTGTCACTGAAGTAAATCGACATTTTCGAAAGACATTGCGAATTTAGTTCAATAGGAAAAGAATGTGACTTTCTGTATATACTGGGTGTCTAAAAAAAATGTATGCATTAATCGCAGGATGAGAATCCACCTATTCTTGTACAGTTAAGAATCTAGTATTACGTATGCGAGAGGAATGTTCGAAAATCGGTGTGAAAATTCAGCTGCACCGGTCATTGGATACAATGGCACGATTAGTATAACTTGTAACATACCGACAAGCACAATCACCAAGTCACGTTCTATAAATACTCGCGATGACTCCGAACTCCGAGGTGTGCCTCGGCACAGGTTGCCGAGGGAGAGACCTACATCAAGTTTTTCGGTTCGACATACTTAGATACGAAGTAATCGCAAAAATGAATGAGATAACCATTTTTGCCAAAAACATATTGCATCACTTTATAAATTCCTGTTTCAACGATAAAAAGAAAACTGCATCATAAAAAAATATGATTCTCCCATATATATATAAAAATATTATAAATTACCATATATGTATATAAAAAAGTATTAAAATTCATACTCAAATATGAAAATTCATAAGGCAGATCCATTTTGATTATGACTGTGATTACGACAGGCTATTTCGTACGAACTGATACGCGAACTTCATTTACGGTAACACTAGGAAGCGGGAAGTCTAATATTGTATATCGAGTATCGATGAGAAATTGAGTAATGCTATTCAATAACGGTGAGTTATCTAATTATAAAGGAACGATCTCATAAGAACTGATCTCGTTGAACCTCCCAACGAACACACTCCATATAATAGCCACACTTTATACTCTGGCCGAAAGAAAATCATTAAGATTAATCTCAACTGAAATCTATTTATTACTCTAGCTTTATCAAATGCTTCCCGCTATCCGACGTTTTATCTAACGCGGCTTCAATATTGCGAGTGCTCGGAATAATCCAGTAATAATGGGTGTACGTATCTAATCCATCAAATAAAAAGCTTAAGTACCCGTAACACCTTTTATAAACAGGGCGAGCACAGATATTTCAGTGCGGAAAGAAAACTCGATTCGAGCCGCGGCGATACGGACAAAGACGCGTGGTTATAGGATATGACGTGCAACGGGGAACACTAATGGCATAATTAAACCATTCGAAGAAATGAATTAACGACGCGTGATTGCGTTCTAATAGAAACTCCCGCGTACACTCCCGTTCGCAAAGTCCAAGACAAACACGATAAGTCTACTTGCGTATCTGGCAACTCTTTCGCCGATTTAATTAAAACAAACGTAAGAAATCCATGGCAAATGGAAAATACGAAGATTATTAATCAATCAAGCTAATTAAATAATTTCACTGAACAAATATTTAGTCTAATTTTCTAAGACATCGTTTGCTACAGACATAAGTTATTTCCCTCATCATTGTATTTTATTTATTCCCCCAACCACGTCGATCAAGAGAAAACTCGTTTGGTCTCATAAAACAAATTTTGAAGATACCAAATGGAAAATGGATCATTAATACATCGTCAAGTAAATTCAATCATTCCATTAAATATTTGACAATATAATAATTTAATCTAATTTCCTAAGATATCGTTTGCTACAGACACAAGTTATTTCCCTCATCATTGTATTTTATTTATTCCCCCAACCACGTCGATCAAGAGAAAACTCGTTTGGTCCCATAAAACAAATTTTGAAGATACCAAATGGAAAATATGAAGATCATTAATACATCGTCCAGTGAATTCAATCGTTCCACTAAATAATTTCCAATATAACAATTTAACTCTAATTTCAGTTAAGAAAACTAATTCAATATTCCAACGATATTTTCCTCTAGACAGAAGCTGTTTCCCTTATCACTGTATTTTATTTATTCCTCCATGTCCACCGAGAGAAAAATCATTCGGTCCCGTTAGGAACCGCGCGATTAGAAACTGCGAGACGAAATTCGATCTAACGCGAAGCAAAATAAATCGTCGGGCCGCCGCGGTTCCCGTGTATGGTCCCAGGTAAGCGCAACTTTCTCTTCTGTCCACTCGAGACACCTTGTAGAAAGCAACGGCTGTATCGGCGCGGCGGCAGGTATATACCCATGCCGAGACCTTTGTCGGTCGGTCTAACCAGAAGGAGGGACCCGAAGAAGGGAAGCCCGAGACAAAGGGACGGAGAGGGTCCGAAGCCGGGGCGAGGGGGGCCGCGGGGCGCGGAGTAAAATGACCCAGATGCTCCGGGGCCCATACATTTAGCCTCGCGTTCAGCTGAGGCGACCGAACCAATTGGTAAAGCGAGTTTGTTTGAACGGCACCAGCGGACCGGTCGCGATGCTCCTTTAACAACGGGACCACCAGATCCTGCCCGAATTTTCTATGGAAAACCGATTTCATACCTCGTATTTCTTATCTAGGACGTGAATTGTTATGCAAAACGACCACTTCAAGCCTGATAAAATAAAATATACGAACTTCTGGTATTTTCTAAGGATAATAATACCGACGTTTTTTACGCGTTTCTATGTACAAATTTAATTAGCAAAAACTGTGATAATTGTGTATGAAAGAAACAAAAGGTGGAGGGCAGATTTCCAACGAAGCCGAATGAATCATCGTTGCAAAACTGGCTAACAAACGTACGATTATTCCCGTGTGTACGTAGTTACATCGCCGGCAAAAAGTCTGACGAATTACCATTCAAGTTTCACTCACCAGCTCGCGACAATGCAATTTTACATAATTCACGAAATATTTCATTCCTTTTTTAAATACATTTCTAAGAGAAAACACGTTTAATAATTTAGCAATCTATCATTTTCATTTCCAGAATGGATTGATAAAAATGTTTGTTTGCCGAATTAGTATGGAGTATGTAATTTCCCAATAATTCCGAGCTCCTGACCGACAGTATATATTTCCACGTTGGCGAGTTTCTCGGCGTCGAACGCATTAACATTCACGGAGTGTGCCGGAGGAGTGCTACGGGAAAAATAAGTGCAAAAAAGGAAGTTTAGGATACGACGCGACGACGCTGCGGTGTTAGCAGCGGTGCAAAGCCACTTATTGCGCTCTGTGTTTCGTAGTAGATATGCGCACACGGATGTATACCGGCGTGCATACTACCATTGGCACGAGGGAAGCTGGAGATGGAGAAGACTTCGCCAACGGGCAAAGCACGTGACGTCTGGGGTTCCCGTCGTCTTTCCCTACCGAACCTTCCCGCGCGTACAGAACCGTGCAAAAGTTCCATATCTCCACCGTTCGATTCAAGTATTAATAAAAAAAAAACAAATATACTGTACATAGTTTCTTAGTCCCGAATTTTTTAACCTAATCCGAAGACTGTGAATTTAATTTCTACATATAATTATTTATAAAATTATCTTCTAATCATTTTTATACGCGTTGGTTTTGTTACAAAATAATTTATCGCGGTTGTTGCAGGAAGAATTGATTAACGAATAGTAATGGGATTTATTACGACGTAAAAATTGAAGCGAGTATGGTTGGCCGGGATTAATCAAGGCAGTCTGAATGCAAACACGTTCGAGGGTCGCGCGAGGATTACGCTACACATCCGAGATCGATCTCGCGACACAAAAGCACGATTATGCGTGCGAAACAACCCCGACCCACGCACGCACGCACGCACGCACGCACGATGACGACGACGGCTCGGCAAGCACGAAGAGCGAGTTTCATTAAAAGGCGCGGGAACGGAGAGAAAGAGAGAGGGAAAGATTTATTTTTATTTTTGTCTGGTGAGCGCTAAATGAAAATGGGTCGAGGCGTCTGTGCTCATTTGCGCTCCTTTTTATTTCCTTTGCAAAGCTGCTGGTACACACAAGGCGCGACACTCTCCAAGAACCGCCGCCGCCGTCATCGCGCTGCGTACAGAGAGAGGAGACGCGTATTATCCGTTTCCTCTTTCATTCATCGATAATAATCAAGAGAGAACTGCGTAAGCGAGCAATTAGTACGAAAACGTTCGGCGACGTTATTTCTCGACGACGGTAACGAGCGGGGGGAGAGAGAGAGAGAGAGAGAGAGAGAAAAAGTTTCGGAACGGGCAAAAAGAGGATACGAGATGCTTCTTATTTGGTCACCGATCTCGTTAATATTCACTACGTAGCGAAAGGGAGCCCGGCGCGCACACAGAGAAGAGGAAGAAGGGGAAGAGGAGAAGAAGAAGAAGAAGAAGAAGAAGAAGAGGTCGGCGGTTCTTAGTGGGCCAGGGCTTCGCCCGAAATTCGTCGAGCAGGCCGTCGTGCGTGGCCTTTGTCGCGAGAGAGGAGAGGCCGGGGCGAGGAGGGACAAAGAATCGGGGAGACGCGAGGCCGAACGGCGGCCAACGAAAAAAGGCATGAAAGGGTGAAACTGCGGCCGGTGGTGGGTGGGCGCGGCGGGGTGGAGGAAGAACAGCGGTGAGAAGAAAGCGAAAGAGCGAAAGAACAAAAGGAACGGAGCGATCTCCTTAAGAGAAATGCGTGGGAATTGAACCATGTGGCCCGAGGACTGGTTCGCGAAATATCGCATTGCGAAAGTACGCCGCACACCCACGGGCGAGCGA
>SMSR01009259.1:0-17943 GCA_019453355.1 Ceratina japonica | reverse complement strand
ATTTCATCATTCTATCAAGTGCCCCTTTTTTTATTAACTTTTCGTACTCGAGATTACAATAGTATTCTGAAAAATACAAAGGCAGAAAGCGATTAATTTAGAAAGGTATAATTAATAGGAAAAATCACTTATGTAATACGTAATATATCCACCTGCGTAATTGGCTTCAGACGCCAAAGTTTCTTATCGTACGTCACTGAGTCAGAAAGTCGGGTCATCGATCATCGACCTGGATATCCGGCGATTGTAATCGTAAACGTCGTAACGAACACAAGTTTTCCCATCAGCAGTTGTCTACGAAAATATGGAGTATATTGATCAAGGATATTATTACGCAATTATACGAATTGAACGCAGATTAAGGTCACAAGTCGATGTACCCTAGATCTTCAAGCTATTATTCGACAGTTCCTGTGAATAAAGGATAACACATGTCAAAGTTTCTGTCACGTTATACATGATTCGGTCATTCGTGTTTGCATGAAGTCGCATATTTTTCGATTGACTAATTAATTAAATGATGCTTACATTCAAATTTTCCCACGAGTGAATAAATCATGAATTTCTAACAACTGTACGATTTCAGTGGAATTTTTACGAATGACGCTTTTAAACTTGTATAAGACTTAAACGAAGACAATGAAGCATTCAAATGACAGTTATATTTGGTGTTATATTTAAAAAAAAATTGAAAATTTTATAAGTTTCGCGAGGCTATTAAAAATGTTATACCTTGAGTTTTTATGTGGAATTGTAAAATGTGTATTTCATGTATGAAAAATATAAATGCACCGATGATGGAATTTTGTACAATTGATAGTCTATTTTGGATAAGTCTGTATAAATTAAAACTGTATGAGAGTAAGTAAGATCTCTGTCAAAAGTTTAAGACATGTAATAAAAAGCTGTGTCCAATATTTGAAGCGCAATAAACTTTTAGAAAGAAATTATAATTTGGAATTTTCTTATAGGACTGTACGTGACTTGCAAGTATGTCGACATGTCGTATAATTATATTGTTCTCACTTTTGTATACTTTTTATTGTATCCTCGAAATTAATCTCATCTCAATTGTAAAATACGTTCAAGTCATGTATTAAAAATTATGCAAAATTACAAAATGTCATTGTTGTATCCGTAATTTTGTATAAATAAAAATACTGTCATTCGACACGTGAATTCAAGATTTCATAAATATTTTAATCGCAATATTTCTAGAATTTTCCACAGATTTTTATTAATGCACTTTTAATCTAGTAACTGTTAAAATTTCAATGCTATCATTGTTATTATGTAAAGGACCACACAATATCTTAAATCCGTCGAAGCGCGTCTTGCACGAACGCGTGTAATACAAATAACAATGAAGGATGAAATCAACAATTTTCGCGAAAGGATACGCAAATGCGAAAGCATTGTTTGTAAATGACAAAACAGCCGGCGCGTGATGGGGGAGTAGGTCAAAGCGGAAGTACTCCGAACGTCATTGCCGATTCAATGACTAGACGTAAATTTTTGTTTTCTCTTATTTTAATGAACGATTGTCTCCTCAGTGGAAATTTTATTATTATATAAACCTAAACTCGCGAACTTTCATTACGAATTTCTTCTCATCCAATCCCTAAAATATTATAAAATAAAACTTGTTTTATAAAAAATATCCCACGAGAAAAGATTTCATTCATTCACTGCAATAAATAAATAAATAATCGTTGCCTAGTATATATTTATAACACAATATAATTAGGACAAGTGATTTGTCGATGTTTACAACTGAAATTTTCCTCAACTCCGAAAATCAGACAAGGATATATTAATTAATCGTGCGACGGTTAAAGAATAGAAGAAGCGATAAAAAATGCGTAAGTATTACACGTGGAGGTTAATTAACGATTCGAATAGATGCACGGCGGAGCTAATAATTAGTGTCGCGAATCCCTGAGCGAGTAGGGGTGGCCGTAGAAAGGCCCGGTTATAAAAGAGGTCGAGCGTAGCCGGGAACCAGTTCGGTGGTGTTTCGTCGACAGGAATTCATCGTATAAGTGTAACCAGCGATTAGGTGGGTGAACGAACCGTCGAGTGCTCGACTAAACGACAAGTGCCGTGAAACTTTCCGATAATGGACACAGTGATTCGAATCGTGGACAATTATTTGATGCTATTAAAAATTGATTTGCAGATTGGGGAAATAATGTCGGCGGCTGGACCGGAACTAGTAGCCGGCTCGATGGCTGCCAGCGCAGCCACGGCCTCTGGATTTTCGGCGACGACCGTCTTTCTGTCTCTCTTCCTGCCCGCGCTCATCCTTTACACCATCTACTTCAGAATCTCCAGGCGTCATATGTACGAACTCGCCGAGAAAATACCTGGACCTCCCTCCTTGCCGATCCTTGGAAACGCGTTGGAATTAATCGGAAGCTCAGACAGTAAGCTAATGGCAAAACTAATAGTAAAACAGTAGATCTTGAATCTCCAATTTCATCTTGAAGTTCTCCTGTTACTTTTGAATCTACCGATTTATTGTTTAACGAGTATTTTCGTATTTCAGCCATCTTCCAGACTGTTTACGAGAAGTCCTTCCAATACAGCGAAGTGGTCAGGCTATGGATCGGCCCTAAATTGGTGGTATTCTTGCTCGACCCCCGAGACGTTGAAGTGATCCTCTCCAGCCATGTTTACATCGACAAATCCTCCGAATACAGATTCTTCAAACCATGGCTCGGCGAAGGTCTCCTCATTTCCACCGGTAAAACTCTTAACTTTCATACAAGTAAAAGAAAATTAGAAATTTCCAACAGATTACATAATTTTTTAAGGAAATACGTATATTACTTCTTGTTCAAATAAATGAAGACATCTCTTCGGCTCTTTAGTATAATTGGATGTAACGTCGCGAGGTAAACAACGCGTGCAGCTGAAAGAAAGTGTCGACGTAATCCGGAAGAAACGGGATGCTGTTATCGTAACTTTCTCGCTTGCCGAGATAATCTTTTTCTTCCCTTTTCGATCGTTCATTCCGCCACGTAACGCGCACACGTAATCACATCGCGTGTAACGAATTTCCACGCGAGGTATGCACATCGCGGATTCGACGGAGAACTCGCTTCCTGCTCCCGGCTCGCAGGACAGAAGGAAGCGATTTCATAATTCCATTAAATGAACATTTTCCGAAACACGCGATTCGACCGACATCGTAGCATCCTAAGAAAATGCGGTCAGCAATGCAGTAGAGCAGGAAGAGGACTTCTCGCAAGCGCCTTCAGCAGTTTCTCCTTATGTCCCTGCAACGTAATCTCGGTGATAGTAACCGTAATACTGTTACTTAACTTGCTACCCAATTATTCAATCGACGCTCCGGCCTTTCTTTAATTTCTGTTATTAAAAACTTACGAGAAAATCCCATCGAGAAAATATTTAAAGCCTCGATGCATTTCGGATGTGAACAGGTCAGAAATGGCGCAACCACCGCAAGCTCATCGCGCCCACTTTCCACTTGAACGTATTGAAGAGTTTCATCGATTTGTTCAACGCTAACTCCCGCGCCGTGGTCGAGAAGTTGAGGAAGGAAGGCGACAAGGAGTTCGACATGCACGACTATATGTCCGAGTTGACGGTGGAAATCCTGTTGGAAACCGCCATGGGTGTCTCCAAGAGCACGCAGGACAGGAGCGGTTTCGAATACGCCATGGCAGTGATGAAGTACGTGCATATTTCTTACGCAAACCGTTTTCTTCCTTAGGAGAAAGTTCCAACGTCTATGCGAGCCGCATTGCGCAACCGACGGAAAATAATCCCCTTTCTCTGGATGATAATGGATATATGTAATCGAGCCGAAATTAATTTTGTGATTCCTCTGCAGGATGAGCGACATTCTTCATCTCCGTCACACGAAGGCATGGCTCAGGCCAGACTTCATCTTCAACCTGACGAAATACGCCAAGGACCAAGTCAAACTTTTGGAAATCATCCATGGACTGACCAGGAAAGTCATTCAGCGCAAGAAGGAAGAGTACAAGAGTGGAAAGAGGAACATCATCGATACCACTGCTCAGAAAACAGAAAAGGTGAGACAGTACAAAATAACAATTGATATAACGATATAAAATATTATTCTCCGTCGTGGCTTCGCCTGTGTGTGTTTTCTCCAGTTGCAAATGAAATCATTACATGAAAAGCTGAGTCATAGTGATATACACTTTTAACAATTTTTCATTGGATTTGATGAAGAAATGCACGAAGCAATATTCGTGTATTTTTTTATTAAGTTTAATGAAAAATTTGATTAAATATTCATTGCGGAATACTAATTTTCATGAATGGTACATTAAATTTTCTTCAAAATTCATTTTCTCAAAGTTCATTAAATTTTTTTGAAATTCATTAATTTTATGGTAAATTTGCATTAATATACGAAAAACTTAAATTTAATGTATTATTTTTCATGAAAAGTGCATTAAATTTAATGATATTTTTAACAGTGTAGATGACCTTTGTTAAGGACATTTCTTTGTTGTGTCACAATTTCAAGTAGTCTAACACAATAAAAAGTATTTGACTGTTTGAGTAACAAACATTCATCCAAACTTCCGCGTTTACATAATATACCTTATTATACGAACAGAAGTAATTTATTTCAAAAAATTGCAAAAAAAATACTGAATCATTATGTATTTAGCGCTCATATGCCCAAAAGAAACAAAGCTATATATTCATTATTAATAATAATAGTTCTTATATTAGAAACGTGGACTATGACACTGTGCATAAGAAAGACACAGTCCAAATGTCGACAAATGCAAACACTAGTCGTGCATGAGATTTTTAATACATAAACGAACGCTTTCTCTTTATGTAATAGTAAGATGAATATCTAGTGCGATTCCAGGACGTTGTTCTATGTATTTCAGAATACCACTGTAATAGAGGGTGTCTCGTTCGGTCAGTCTGCTGGACTGAAGGACGATCTTGACGTTGACGATGACGTCGGCGAGAAGAAGAGGCAAGCTTTCTTGGACCTCCTCATCGAAGCCGGACAAAACGGCGTCGTCCTCAATGACCACGAAGTCAAGGAACAAGTAGATACCATCATGTTCGAGGTAATTCAAAACGATTTTATATTGACAATCTTTGGGAATTCTAATACACATATTATTCTAATATATTTAATATCGTTTCGAAAAGGGACACGACACGACTGCTTCCGGATCCAGCTTCTTCCTCGCGATGATGGGCTGCCATCCTGACATCCAAGAGAAGGTGATCGAAGAATTAGACCAGATCTTCGGCGACAGTGACAGACCTGCCACTTTCCAGGACACCTTGCAGATGAAATACCTCGAGCGCTGCCTCCTGGAAACGCTCCGAATGTACCCACCTGTACCCATCATCGCCCGTCAGATAAAGACGGACTTGAAACTCAGTTAGTATCTTTTTAAACCTAATCTCATTCCGCGCTGACGCATTCATTAATAACTTGAGAATTTTTATGAAAATATTTGGAACATAGAATTAAAAAATGAAATTTAGATATGCTAACCATTTTTTACAAATGCATGAGAATCCACCATCTATTCATTATATTTCATAATAATTGTTAAGTGTTTTATTTACACAAGAAAATATTTTTGAAATTGAAAATAAAACTGAGTTGAATTCTGATCACCAGTGTCCGGGGACTACACGGTCCCGGCCGGTTGCACGGTGGTGATCGGCACCTTCAAGCTGCACCGACAGCCGAACATCTACCCGAACCCAGACGTCTTCAACCCTGACAACTTCCTGCCGGAGAAGACGGCAAACCGTCACTACTACGCGTTCGTCCCGTTCTCCGCCGGGCCGCGGTCATGCGTCGGCCGCAAGTACGCGATGCTGAAGCTGAAGATCGTCCTGTCGACGATCCTGAGGAACTTCCGCGTGCGGTCGGACATCAAGGAGGCCGACTTCCGGCTGCAGGCCGACATCATCCTGAAGAGAGCCGAGGGATTCAGAATGAGGCTGGAGCCGAGGAAACCGGTGGTAGCGGCTACCGCATAAAATTTTAGCGACGATTTTTACTTAAGGATTTTTGTGAAGAAATCGGCAGGCTCGCCGCTCGGGTCTCGAGCGCACGCGCGCGGCAAGTCTGTCTCACTATACTTGTAATTGTATATTAATGTCGTGTATTTGTCGGACGTGTAACGCGTGTAGGTACATATTTGCTAGTTGCGTTGATATTTATCTTATGCAATAAATTATGCAACCAGTCGGTTGCGAAATCTTAGCACACGTGTTCGGTTAAACCCTTTTCTTTTGTTTTTCCCTCTTCCTGATTCAAACTCCTGAATTATTCAAACTCGGAAGGTTAGCGAAGAGAAGAGATGGAAGTTTTTAAAAAGGATTATAAAGACTGGTCGGAGAGCTCGGACAGTAAAGTCAGCGAGTACATCGTGAAGCGACCGGGCAAACTGAGGACCATTCCTCAAGCTCACGGGAAAGAAATGCCCGCGGTTCTTGCCGAACTGAAAGCCGCGTTGCCGGACATAAGCCCGAAAGAAGTTAGGAGGTTCTTATTGAAATATTCTTTTCATAAAGTTACAACCCGGATGGAAATATGCATGTCATAATTGGGCAGAAAATGTTGAAAAATGGCCATATATTACAAATTATGTAAAAATTCTCAAATTTCGTAATAATGTCATAATTTTTTATATACGTTCCAAAAGACGGTAAAAAAAGAACAGATTATGACAAGAATTGCCGAAATCTAATATAATATGTTGAATTCTGACATAATTTAACATGTTAAAATTTCACAAAATTTGATGATACTCGTGAAGAAATTATGTCAGAATTTAACATATTATTGTTAATTCTTGTCATAATCTGTTCTTTTTTGGAGCATATATAAAAAATTATGACATTATTACAAAATTTGAGAATTTTTATATGATTTGTAATATATGGCCATTTTTCAAAATTTTCTGGCCATATTTTCACCAGGGAAGAATTCAATTATCGTGCCGTGCCATATTTATTGTATGTACTGACATATTTATTTAATGCCTCTAGTTAACGTTTATTTACTAAATTTAAGACTGTAGCATCATCTGTATCACGAAAGGTATCAATCATTAGTCAAACCAGCAAATGGCCTAAATAAAAAGTCGAGCAAGAACAACTCGGCACATGTTAACAACCGCAAATTATCTATTTATCTGAGTATACATAAACGTCTTATTTTTTAGTATAAAATGTAATAGTTTAATTGACAACAATAAACAATATAGATTTTACATGCCGTATCACGAGGCGATTCTTCTTGAACTCGAGGAAGAGGGATATCCTGAAGCGTATCGTTATATGAAAGACATCCTGAAGCTCGATGAGAAGATCGCAGCGAAAACGCCTGGAATGCTGTCGTGGAAGAAGCCACGCTTGAAAGACGACAAAGATTTCATACATTGTCTGAAAGACGGGTTGGTCACGGCCGAACAGGGCAAAACGATCGGTATGACCGATGAAAAATCAATTTCGTTAAAATGCTCAACGTTTATAATTCAGTGTTCGACGAATAGACCGCAGATTTATGCATTTGTGAAATAATTGGATGTACTGAAATCATAAACGTTGCATGTGACGCATATAATTATGTATGTCCAAAAATTCACGCAAGAAGTAATTTTAATAGAAAGCACAATTGCTTAATTGCAATCTGAAATGCATTTTCTTAGCTGACTACCATAAATTGTCTCTTTTGCATAAAAATCCTCTGTATTTAGTAATGACTAATTTATTTAGGTGATTTTGTACTACGAGCGACGTCGTTTATGGACACCGCATTGTTCTTCCAAACGAAAACTTGGGAGTGGTGGTGGATAGCTGAGCGTCTTTACCAGTCGGCTCTAACGGCAGCAGAAATGATCGAGCACGATGATAATCAAACGATCACGTTGATTCGCTTTTTGTACGGACGGTTTCTCTTCCACGAGTGTTCGTATTATTATTATTATTCAATATATAGATTATATTTATAGAAAACGCAAGAATCGAAATTCAAATATACATTTCACTTTATTCAAATTCACAGTATTATGATTAGACTGCAGATTTCTTATGCAATTTATTAAAAAAGAAAAAAGAATGTTTGCCAACAAAGAATAACAATGTTTCCATACTGAAAGAAATTTCTTTCTATGTACATATTTTTATAATATTTTTATTTAAATTATAATTTATACCATCATAATTTATACCAATTATAATTTAAATAAAAATATTATAATTTGTAATCTGATGGTATAAACGTTTTATTTTGCATAAAAATCCGCAGTTTCCTAATCACGGAATCGATTAACTTATATGAAGTACATAAAATTAGTACAGAATCCGAAGGAGGCTATAGATTACTTGGAAAAGGTGCGGGAGGATTCGGAGGATAAAATATGGAACGCGTCGAAAAAGCTCGGCATCAAACAGAATTCTATTTTCAAAGAAAGTAACATACTTCTGTACAAAGCTCTGTTGATTCTTGCGCGGAACGAACGTCCAACAAATCCAGCTCGCTCTTTGGAATTCTCTACCGAGGCTCTGGCAAGGGCCACCGATGGTAAATTCTATCTAATAAATTGTACGAATATAAAAAGTACCTTGAATACCAAATAGCCGGTAATACGGAGTACGTGAACGAGACTCTGTACGAGCTTGGCAAGTGTCACGTCGCGGTGAACGATATCAAAAGTGCATTACAAAGTTTCTCGAAGCTGCTGGCTCTGGCGAAGAGGACCCAAGACGTCGAGGGTGTCTGCCACGCGCACATGGAACTAGCATTTGCATACAAAGTAATCCTCCATCGCAATTAAAATACATTTCTTTTATAATTAAAATAAAATGATAACTTCTTCTGAATTGACTGAAGAAACTCTGGGATTAAAACCAGTGTTTCATTGTATTTCATATGAGATGTCATTTAATCTTACGATTAATTTATAAAGCAATTGAACGACAACGATTATACGGAGAAGCATTTACGGATGTGGCGAAACAACGCTGAAAATTTTGGACTCCTCGAAAAACTGGCGGACGCGCATTATTATACCGGTGAACATTACCTGAGCCAGGTATAAAGACGTTGCTTATAAAACGCGTACAATGTTTTTAAAGATCACAATTGTATCTTGAAATATCTCGAGTTACATAATAGTAAAAGAAACAAAACGCGAGGAGGGAAATATGATACTAACTTTTGTTCGCTTAGGGAAAGCTGCATTTGTCTACGAACCATTTGGAGACCGCTTTGAACTTGTACAACAGGCTCGACTCGTCACGCGACGCTGACCGCGCCAGATGCATCGCAGGAATTTCTAAAGGTTCTCTTTTAACATTTCTTAAAAGTCTATGTTACAAGAAGTAGCTGTTGACTAAAAATATCGAAATGCGTAATTGTACTTATCGTATCTTTTTTTACACATGCANAATTAAAACCAGTGTTTCATTGTATTTCATATGAGATGTCATTTAATCTTACGATTAATTTATAAAGCAATTGAACGACAACGATTATACGGAGAAGCATTTACGGATGTGGCGAAACAACGCTGAAAATTTTGGACTCCTCGAAAAACTGGCGGACGCGCATTATTATACCGGTGAACATTACCTGAGCCAGGTATAAAGACGTTGCTTATAAAACATGCACAATGTTTCTAAAGATCACAATTGTATCTTCAAATATCTCGAGTTACATAATAGTAAAAGAAACAAAACGCGAGGAGGGAAATATGATACTAACTTTTGTTCGCTTAGGGAAAGCTGCATTTGTCTACGAACCATTTGGAGACCGCTTTGAACTTGTACAACAGGCTCGACTCGTCACGCGACGCTGACCGCGCCAGATGCATCGCAGGAATTTCTAAAGGTTCTCTTTTAACATTTCTTAAAAGTTTATGTTACAAGGAGTAGCTGTTGACTAAAAATATCGAAAAGTGTAATTGTACTTATACGTATCTTTTTTTACACACACATAGGTATGCAGCTACTATTTATTTATTTTACATACTAAAAACATTTTGTAAATATATGTAACTTAAGTCGTACCGGATAGAAATAGATGTAGAAAGTTGCATTTTCTTTTCTTAAACATTTAGTAAATCCAAAATCCACGTGTTATCTCATTAATTTGCCGTTTTTCGAAGGTCAAGAGATAATCGAGAAGTACATCGACATAGTGTTACGGTGCGGCGATTATGACCAGGCCGCAACTTTGAAACTTTGCCGATGGAAAAGTCGTAGAGAGCCCTTTTGGACCGAGGAGATCTATGGTAATCGCGATCAGATTTACAGCTATTACAAAGACTCTCACTATCGTTACGTTATTACGTTAGTAATTCAATATGCACATATATCCCTCTTCCCTCGATTTTGACATGTACTTACTCTATACACATAAACACTTACTGCCTAATTTATTCAATTTATCAAATATTCAGATATTTGTATTCATACATTTAACTTTACATTCATAGTAATATTATTATTTCAACCACTCGACGGCCGACTTAAAATACATACTAAATATCTCAAACGTTCTGTCCTTTCTTTACAAAGTCTATGGAAACTTACAAATTATCTTTTCCTTGGTTAACAATTCTTCGAGCTTTTACTCCCCAAATTGGTAAATTCGGTAAAGTGCATATAAAATTTTCTATTAATAATCATTGTCGACTTGTATATCAGCAATGAACGTTTCAGATATTAAATCGGAGATGGAGATCCATTACGAGAGCTCGGGTACGTTTTCTACAACATCTCATACAACTCGCAACGATCAACCGACCTCACGGCCATAAAAATCCGAATTCTATCAATAATTATTAATAAAGTCTCTGGTCATATATCCTTATTACCCTTTTTTTGTATTTCAATTTACAATTGTAATTAATGCGTCGACAAATCGAAGTCGACATCACTGGAAAATCTACTGGGATAACGGGGTAAACAAACTGTAATTACAAAAACACATAGTGCGAACATATTCTATATAATAACCGCGGTGAGTTTGTGACTTCGCGATCTAAGAAAATCATTCATGTTGAATAAACTACTAAAAACTCTTAAAGAGCTACTAATACCATATGTTATTACAAACACATATTAAATATAAATTTTAAACATATATTTAAAAAAAACATATTGTACTAGAAAAAAAGATGAAAAAAAATTTAAGATCAATTATGAAATATGAAAGTATTTTAATTAACTTCCTGATGGATTATGAGATTACATCATGTATGTAAATGACGGTTCAATTTTTTAAAAATAAGATTCTTTCAGTTCACTATCTGATAACAATTAAACTATAAGCCATAAGAATGCACGTTTAATGTCATCCAATCGTACATTATATTACAAATTGCTAAGCACTTCCCTAACATAATTTTTTGATAGTTAAATTTGTACAATATAAAATCTGTAACATAAATTAAATTTTATACGGTATACAAAGTGTATGCATGAAATAGGACGACTGACAAGTATACAAATTGTGAATATAGGAAATAGTCCCAGCTAATTCTTTATTCAAGGAAAGACTACAAAGAAAAATGAATACTTTTTAAACTAGATTATCTATTAGAAAATAACTAATATGTACTTCAATGTGAAATGGCAACTGTTTTGATCTCCCTTTTTCAATATGAACAACTATGTAATAACGGTTGTTGAAGCCTAATTTTTCAGAGTATAAATGAATCTGGACTCAACTAATAAACTAGTACTTAACGGATTTATTCCACGAGACTAGGGTTCCCGTTTTTAGAGGCTTCGCTTTCGCCGCCGTTGTATACCTCACGCGATATATTCTCCAATGTCTCGGCCTCGACGGTATCGTTCTCGTTATCCTTGTTCATGTTCTCTAGCCGTTTCTGAAATTCTGCGCTGGCCAAGTCGAGAACTTCCTGCAGCACTTCCGCTGCCGCGTTCGCTGAGTCGCTCATCGACTTTTGCCGTTTCTTTTCCTCATCCTCGAGAACTACGACAGTGTCTTCGTCATCGACAATGTTTAACTCATCGCTCTGCAAAACTACCGAGTCTTGGGAGTCGGAGTCGCATATTTCTATTACACTCCCTTTCGCCGATTTCCTTTTCTCAGAATCTAGCGATTTTTCTTTAGAGTTGCCCGTCTGATCTGACTGTACGTCAACTCCGTTATCTAATTCTTGGATTTCACTGTCATTCGATTCCTTAGGGGAGTCATCTTCTATTACTATAGAATCCTCAATGGTCTTACTAGAGATGTTCGAAGTTTGTTCTTCCAAATCGATTGTTTTATCCTCTTTTTCTTTTTCACCATTTTGGATGTCTTCTATCGCATCTTTGTCTTTCTCTGTTTGTTCGGTCTCAATTTCTCGCTCTTTTCGTGGAGATTCAATTTCTTTCTCTTCTTCATTATTTCCTCTTACAGTCTCTTCTTCTTCTTGATTAATATGTTCATTATTCTCTTTATCCTCTACCGTACTTTCATTTTCTTTATCCTTTTCCATACCCTTATTTTCTTGGTCATCTTGCGTACTTTTATTTTCTTGATCACCTTGAATACTTTTATTTTCTTTGTCCTCAATCATATTTTCGTTTTCTTCATTCTCTACCATACTTCTATTTTCCTTGTCCTCCACAATACTCTCATTTTCCTTGTCCTCAACTACACTCTTATTTTCTGTATCTCCTTCTTGTTCAACTTCTTTACTTTGTTTCTGTACATCTTCGATATGACTGTTCGTAATACCTTGTTCTTCTTCAGAATTCTTATTTACATTCTTTGCTTCTTCCAAAGATTTATCCGCCTTATCATTGTTATTCTCAGTGGTTTCATTCGATTTCCGCTTATCCTCAGCCTTCTCATTTTTGTCTTGTGTCAGGGACTTACTGGTACTCGTTTCTATATCTTCTACGAACGACTTATCTTTTTGCATCTCTGTGTCGTCGAGTTTAAGGTTCTGCTCTTCATCAGAATCCTTCATAACAAGCCTCATATCAACGTTATCGTCTTCTATCGTTTCTCTCTGAGAAACATCTTTAGATTCATCTTCAACAGTAGAATCATTGTGCACAGATTTGTTTTCATTGATTTCAGCTTCCTCTTCGTCGTCTTCTACCACAATTCTTATATTCTCCGATGATTCTTCGATCTGATCATCTGCGTTCTGCGCATCCGGTGCTTTTAATAAAGTTTCTGGACTTATTTTCTGTAACTCTATTTTCGGTTGTTTGTAGTGTGACAATTTATGCGACAAACTGATGAGCTTAGTCTCGAAACTAGTTCCGCATTCTTCGCATATATATGTCTCTGTACTGGGTACATCTTCTTTATCAGATTCCCCAGTAACTCGTGTGTTCTTCGTTTCAGATTCAATTTGTTCTGTTGAATCCGAAAAAGGGCTTATGCTCTTAATTCTTCTCCGATTCCGTGTGAACGAGACATAATCGTTCGACAATGATTTGTCGTTTTCGGTGTTACCTCTTAAATTCTTTTTTGTTCTCAGACGACTATCTTTATTTGTCTCGGTATCGGACGAAGACAAGATGATCGATTGTTGCCTTTTAATTAACTTCTTGCCGTCTGCAGGTTTTGATAGAGGTTCAACGTTCCTCTTTCTAAGTTGTCTTGTTTGTTGAGCGACAGAACTCGAATTGGAGTCATTCGATGGACCTTCGACCGACTTTAGTCTTTTCTTCTTAGGCACGTCTTCATTGGACGTGTCTTCGTTTTCCGTTTCAATGGAACGTTTCGTAATTTTCTTCTCCTTCTTTTCGAGTTTCTTCTCGGTCTTCGAAACTTTCTCCTTCACGGCGGACTTCTTGTCCTCGAGATCATCGTTGATTTCGGAAACTTGTCCCTCCTCTTCTTCGGAGGGTTTCTGCTTTTTCTTTTTAGGCACTTCTTCAATGGACGTGTCCTCGCTTTCAGTTTCAACGAAACGTTTCTTACCCCGTATCTCTTTTTTTGCGAGTTTCTTCTCAGTTTTCGAATCTTTCTCCTTCACGGGAGACGTCTTACTGTCCTCGGCATCTTCCTCGATTTTGTGAATCGGCTGCTCCTTCATTTCATTATTTTTCAACACATCTTTCAAATAAACCGCGCAATCTTTAGTCCCAGAGAGATTTTGCTTTTCAGTCAATTTTGTTTGTTTCGCAAATCTTTTATTTTTGTTTTGACAAGTTGCACATATACTTGTTGAGAGCAATCTTGCGCGTCTGCTTAACCGGTCAATAAACCCGTGACATAAAGTACAGCGTTCATTTACTTTCTTGTCAGACTCCTCGTCGGTTAATTTGTTATTTTGTGACCTCGTGCGTGTCATCTTGTTTTCCAAATCTTGCAAAGTCACTTTCGAAGACTGTGTGCTCGTAGTTTTACGACTTACAATAGCCGTATCTGTCTACAGGAGAAAGATAATAACGTGTTAAAAATATTGTGAAGGAACTATATATATATTATGAATTCAATTAATTTTGTATATAATTATATATACCATGTTTAATATGATATGACATTACCTTGGGAAATGTTAAATAATCAACTTTTTTGTTGGTGATGTCCGTCAATTGGGTTGAAGTGCTCTTAGATATATTCTTTAAATCTAGCAGTACGTCTACTGCGTACAGGCAAGACAAACACATGAACTTAAAGTCCTCAATGGACGTTTGGAACTATATAAATAAATGGAACTACAATTTAAAAGTAAGTTTCTCATAAGAATTTTAGTAAAAAATCATGTTTTACCTCGTCATTAAGGACTTTTTGTATTTTATTGAAAGACTTTCGTTGAAAATCTGTATCATCACTGAAATCAAAGATCAATCTGGTCTTTCCAGCTTGATGGCATACAATGCAGCATCTCTTATTGTTTATACTCGACCTTTTATACTGTTCGTACTTTTGTAGAAATGAGTTACATAGACTTGCCTCAAAAGCGCACTTATGGCAAACTTTTATTGATGCTTGATCTGTTGTTGGTATCTTAAGGAGAAAAATGAATTCAATTACTTAACTGGAAGATTAACACTTCTGTGGATATTGAAAACTATCAGCAGAGTTTCATTACAATAGAGCAAATCTCTAATATATTTATAAATTAGTCATTAGTTGCTGAAGTACTATCTTCTAACACAGGTAATTAGTCATTGATAACAAAGTGTAAATATGTTTATATTACACCATGATGAAAGGAAAAGGAAATTTCAATTATTTAATTAGACGTAAAAAAGAATATATTTATGATGAGTTCTCTACAAAATGCTACCAGCAGAGTTGCGTTACATTAATGCAATCAAATACCTTTAGTTAACCTCTGATGTATTCACGAATTCGTGATATAACAACTTCTGGATTAATATTTTTTATCATGGGCAATTAGAGGTATTAATAATGCATCCTTGAATATAGTTAAGAATATGCACGGTCCGAACGGCGATTAAATTTTTTCAATACTTTTTGCTCGAATATTTACTATGTTACACAGTGGACACAGACATCGACGCACACTCAGATGCATCGTAACAAATTAAGTAGGATGCGAGTATTTCACTAGAAAGTTAGTGATTTCGTGCATACATTTTTTAATAGAAAATTTACCTTGACGTACAGACAGCGTTCAATACATTGGCATATTTGTTTGTTGTCGGTCGCGTCTAAAAGGATCCCCTCGTCCGTCGCACAAATAAAACAACGGTGGCCAGCCATTCTGGGAGATAAGTTTAACGAACAATATCTGTTGTTTTGACGATGCGGTGCATGAGAGTTGAATAACTACTAGTCATAAGAACGAGATTGAATTTTTTGGCGGTTATAGATGAGACAACAAACAAACTGACGCAGTATGCGAGACTGGCGGGCAACGGGTAAAGAAAATGGCGTTCGTGCTTTCATATTCGATATATATCGATAGGCTCGAAAACGAAATACGTTACTTTGAAATTTCGAATCTACGACTCAAGCTAGCCAAGCCTGTTGACTTAATTAAGGTGTATTGCAATAATGAACTCCTTCTTTCTCAGTCTTTTTTTTATTAAAGTATCTATGCGATCTTAAACATCGATAATGTTACCAAACGTGTGCTGTTTTGTCCGAATTTGGTCGAATTACGTGGGTTTATTAATCTATGAAATGAAAACGTCGACTTATTTCGTTTACTGTTCTCGCTGGGTCCACTTCTGCAGTTGCGCGATCGAGAACAGATCGAATATGGATTGATTTTCTTCACGGAACTGTTCGAAACGAAGTCTTAAATTGTCTAACATCAACCTAAGGATTAAAACAAGTATGTATGAACAAAACAGGTCAATTAGATGTTCCCATTGACCTAATATAGTAAATAACTGGAATATAAACAGCCGTCGAAAACTTTAAAGAAGGAGAATAGCAACCAAAGAAATGAGACTACGAGTAAGTGATACTATCCGTTTTTTGCTACTTTATTGTCTCTTTCTATCTCTTTTCATACTATCTCGTTTTTTTATTTGTTTTATTATTATCTTTCTATTTGTATTATTTTATAATATAGTTAAGTCAATTCGATTTATATAATTGCCAACCGCTGGAAAATATTATTATTATTCGCAATCATCAGTTATTTTCATTGCTTTTGGTTACGTATTAGGCTATCAAAAACAAGCATAATAAACTAGTGATGGACAGAACTTCACTAATATTGAACGCCGTGTCTATTATAAATTTCTACGAAAAAAAGGAATACCTTCACTGGCACGCCGCTCCAGCACTTCTGCTCACATTCCAGTTGTTTAACATATATGATTCAATGGATATTCGTTATTTATCGATTAAAATCTACGTGCGATCGATCACCTGAAAGACTCCGTCATGTCTCTGGAGAACTGGAAAAGATCTTCCATATAAATATTCGTCAAGTCTGCGAAACTTCTCTTAACGACAGCGTTCATTCGTTCGCCCTCTTGGTTCAGTTGTTCCACCTTCGGTGCCTCCGTCGGATCTTTGATCCCGGTCATTGTACTCAATTGCTAAACAAGAAAGGCTGTTGCTTATAAACATAGTTCATAGATTACATCGTGCGAGGAAGGGGTTTCGCAGTACAGCCGTATCGACAGGATACTCTCCCCTCTGCCCCGTCATATTGGAAACAGACACGCTTCTCAGAGAGTCGGAAGACTACGCGCGAAATAACGGTACACGAATGCACGTGGCTAACGTGACGCAAGCGTTAGGGCGATGTATTTTCAGTGATCTGATTGCTAATGTCACATTTATAGATATTATATTTGAGAAAATACACTAGGAATAAATTGTATTTATATGCAAATTGATTCCTCTTTTAATAGTATATTATATAACGAGCATAATCCATAAATAGTTGCGGAAGGATATAATAATTGGCATACATACAGCAAACGAGCGCGTTTAAAAACGGATCTTATTTATTTTCCCTGGTATCGATTAATTCTTCCGTGCATACTGTATAGATAATTTCGATCTTCTTCTCTCAAATATATTCATACGTAACGCAATAGTAACGACAACGACTAGAAATTTTCCTGACACGGAACTGTCAAGTACGAGCACCACTGCGATCGCGTCTTCTTATATACGCACAGGGTCCGCATAGGATACGCACACGGTACGCGATGCACACGATAGCCGCTGGACGCTCCGTTCTACTTTGCATGACCTGGATCATTTGGGCCAGAATAATTATGAGCGACTCGACCGAACGAACGAACGAAAACGTCACCGTGAACGCCGACAGCGCACGCAGAACCACGTCTCCCCTGTCCTGCTCCGTGCGGCACTGCAACTTTCTAAATTTAGTGGCTGCCCGTGTTTCAAATTATTGTTTTCGTCGATCCGCTCAGTCCGACATCGGGACTACTGATCGAACTCCGGGGAGTCCGGGGCTTGTCGGTTCCTGCGCGTTCGCGGCTTTACCCGGCGACGCG
>SMSR01009258.1:7760-19347 GCA_019453355.1 Ceratina japonica | reverse complement strand
GAATTTTTAACGCATAATTTCTGGTATTCTAACACATTGGCATTTTTTAATTGGACTGTAGGTGATTGGCAACTGACTACACATTCTCTAATTCATACTTTTTATTGTATATCTTAACTAATATCTTCGAAATTGACATTACTTCAACTTCAAAGTATTCTTAAATCATGTATTAAGAATGATATAAAATTATAAAATTCTGACATTGTTGCATTAATATTTTTTTTATAAATGAAATAAAAATTCTGCCATTCGACGTAAAAATTCAAGATGTAATAACTTTTTTACTAGGCTCGCAAAATTCTAAAACTTTGTACGTACAACGTCTTTTTGATGTAAATATCTAGTAACTGTTAAAATTCTAATGCTTTGTCATTATTTTTATGTAAGGGTTCATACAACCTTAACTATTCACCAAATTCTATTCATATGATTAGACGTATAGTTAATATTATTCTGTTGCTATAGCATTGCACAGGAGCTACAGATTGCTAGATAAGATTTCGTTAAACGATTCATTTTTTTGGGTCGTTTTTTTTAAAGATTCTTTTTCTAGAAAAGTTCGATCTGCTAACTTTAGTCTGAGGTTTCGGAAGAGCACTCGCGATAACGCAGGATTCGCATCGATCGGATCGTTTAATTATACCACGAGCAGGATTCGAGAAACGATGTCCCAAGATTCGGCTAATATTTGACGAGCAAAATTGGAAACGAACGAGGCTGCAACGAGAAGCGAAGCGAAATGGAACGAGCTCGGGAGAGAAGCCGGAGTAAGGAACACGTTAGTTACGGGGATCGATAAAAATTTTCTTGGTTAATTTAGTAGATGGAGCGCGTTGCTTGTTCTCCTTCTATTATCACTACTCTGTACGTTCTCCTACGCACGACGAGTGTTACTCAAAGGCAAACGACTCAGTCTCGAAATTGCCGACGTATCCGGGGGAACGCGGCTGCGAATATAATCTGCCGCAAACTCCGATCGCTCGGTTTTCGATATGAGAATTCAAGCTTTTGTCGATGCGCACCGCACCGCAGGAGCTTCTTTGTAAAATGGGAACCATATGGAAATGTAGCGTTCACCATTTTCATTTGTTAGGAAATTGAAACAAGCATGGGAAACTAGGTTACCAAAATGGGTAGCCAGAGGAACGCTGTTAAGCGCATGTACCAACGTTTAGTTAAATCCTTAACTCCGATACTATTTTATGCTACACATTTTTGTTAAATCTCTTGATAGGAGAAAATGGGGCACTTGTAGCAATAATCCCAGTACTGTCTTTTTTTCTCGGTAACTATTCGTATAAACGCAGAAGGAATTTCAATTAATAAGTATGCACTATGCAGAATAAAACATTTATGTCAGTTTGAAAAATGAAATTTAACTATCATTTAATTATTCTGAGATGTTTTAACGTTACATGTGTGTACGATCTCTCTCTAAAGGAATTAGACTGCATATTACGCTTTCATTTTATTATGTGAAATCGGAGACATCGTTCGATGAAATCAGAGTGTATTTTCACCTTCGGCCTCGCCTCGATGGACCAGAGCAATCTCTATCCGGTCTTTATGCGTTGGCGAGGAACATTCCATCGCGTAAGAGATAGGGCGAGAAGAGACCCTTCGCCTATTCAGGACGCGATGAACGCCGGTAGCTCGAATTTCAAGGATGTTTCAGGAGTCTATCGAGCTGCGAGCATACCGTCGCGCACGTTGCGTCCTGGATAGAGAGGGAGAAATCGTCGGGCCGATTAACCGAAGCAAATGCCACCGGGGAAATCATGTTGCGTCGCGCAGCACGCTCGTCGAGAGGTCTTAGCCTTGTAACTTATCCCGACTATTCGCGGGATTCCCGCCGCCGCCGCCGTGGCAAGAAAAGGTCCTCGGTGACTGGAAACGGTTAATGTCTTCTTGAGATTCGCGACGCCAGGTAATTCGTTTGTCGCGTGCGACGTGTCGCGCCAAACTGCTCTACAAGTTTCGAACGCATTGCGGTCGTGCAAATACAACGAACAGGAATACTCGGGGGAAAAGAGAACATTTTATAAGTCGATATATAATTCAATGTAGTTTAGGAAGTTACAGGAACGTGGTATAATCTAGTATACCACTTGACGATGCGCCAGATAGTATCGCAGATTGGGTTACTTACTTATTAGAGACAAAATGAAGATGTTAATTAAACAATAATTTAAACTTGTACCGGTAGTTTTTACCAAGTGTGTTAGAAATATTATTTCTTCTTATCGGTATCAACTTTCTGATATGAAAGAAATTGATTAACACTATTTCTGCCGGTTGCCAAAAGACACCTGAAATTTTTGCTTAAAATTATTATTGTTAGTTTAATACTTCTTCCTCAATTAAATGTTTGACTTTTCCTATACTGGTTGTCAAATTAATTAATTAAATCGGGGAAAAACAATTAAGCTAATGATAGTAATTTTAGGCGAAAATTTGAAAAAGCGTCCGACGCCGCCATGTAATTTTAGTTTATTCACGCTATTTACAATTTTTCACACGAAGACGAGGCACCGCAGTGTACGATTGATCCAGCAAGTTTCGCGAACACGTATGGCCGGGCATAACTCAGCGTACAATTTCGAGGCGATCGAAGGAGTCTAGGAAGAGAAAGGCCCGGCTGGTTTGAATAGCTTAGGCGAATAAGTCGGGACGGACCGCACGTACCATTTATATTGGACGTTTCGATGTTCCGGTTCCGCGTATTCTGAGCGGAATGCGAACTTTCGCGCGACGCGTTTGTATTTTACCGTCAAAACTCTGTCGTCGCCGCCGCCGTCGTCGTCTCTTAGAAACCAGCCCGATTCGTTCGAATGATATTCACGTTCGTTCGCCGCGTTTTATCCACGATTTCCACATTTCATACAAATTCGTAGATTTTATTATATGTTTAAACACTGGCGCATATTTTTTTTATTTAAGCAAATCAAATTCCATTTAAGAACATATTTTATTATATTGTGGAACGTTCCTATTTGCAATAAAAGAATACGTATTGCGCTTTATTAGACTTGAACAATACAGAACTCGAACTCGTTTAATATTTTAACCGAATAAAAGAATACGTTTTACATTTTATTAGACTTGAATAGTACAGAATTCGAACTGGTTTAATATTTTATCCGAATTTTTTCAAGTGGAAGAAGAGCGGATAGGATTTTGTACGTCGCGGATTAGATGCACCAAACGCAAAATAAGCAGGAAGTTACCATCGTCGCTCGAATCATCGCCAAAGCTCGAGTAATGAAAATAAACAGCGGCATCGTTGGTCAGGCTCTTGACGCCCGTACACAGCTGGCTCTCTTCGAACGATTCCGATTACCATAAATTATAATAGCGCGTTGTAGAATGCGCGACCGCGACATTATAATATTAAACGTGCCGCCGAATCCACCCTTCACGGCCACGTTGCTCCTTTTCTCGCGGCCTCGAAGAAAGAGCGTAGCGAACCGGGGAGAATTGATAAAACAAAACGGTCTCACGAGCGGAACTGCCAAAGTTATTGCCGTCGGGGGGGACGGGAAAGGGAGAACGGCGAATGGAAAAGAGCGACGAGGATAAATCCTTTAGCCGGCTTTCGCGAGCGTTTCGACCCTCGAAATTGCCAGAGAATGCGTATAATCGAATCGCCGATGGTCTCGATACTCGAGGCCGACTCGATCAATTAAAATAACAATATGCTCAATGGACCGCTTTGCATATAAATTAAAGGGGACATCGTTCGACTGTATCGGCACTTTTCGCGGTTACAATCGCCTCCCCTAACCACGCCCAACCCTCTACGGCCGGCAGAATCCGCTCGTTCCCGTGGGCTGGAACAGGAATTCGAGCTGAGCACGGAATCGGACACGTCGCGTCGCGCGTCGGCTCGAACGGTCAGTAACGAGGTTAAAATAAAAGAAATAAAACGAGAAATCCTTTCGTACGTATTAAGCAAAAAATACACGCGCCGCGGCTTAATAGCAGATTCCGTCGTAATCGGTTCGTTTTGAATCGCTGATTCTTTTCCAATTATTCTATTCACCGTAAAATTTACAACGGACGTTCCATTCAAATACGTACCTATTCGTGTGATTCGTAATCTTCAAGTCCAGACGATGAAAGTTGTCATTCATAATGTGTTATCTTCGACTCGATTCTTCGTCCTCCTCGTCTCTCAAACTGAAATCGCGATGATTTCCATCGCTCGCGAAAATCGTGCGACTTTTCGTGACTTTACGGCGAATTCCCTTTGCAAACGTTCGCACGCATAGGTACACGAACGCGAGAACACCTTGTCGGTATTCCGTCAATACACGTTATAAGCTCGTCGGGATTAATGCCACATTTCCCATGACAGGCATCGCATACGCGCCAACATATAACGTATATCGATACACACGTAGTATGTATTCGGAACGCGACGGATTTAGTTGAACCGTGGTTGATATCGGGACAAAAGAAAACGTGACTTAACATGATTAATTGCCGCTGTCGATCTATTTAATATATTCATTTATGAAATATCTAATATGTTTACTTCTTCTAAAATTGACTCTTACCGCGTAAAGGTGAGTCGTTCATACCCTGAAAAAATCTGCGTCAGTATTTATTTGTATGGAAAAATTGTTTACATTTTATTCTCTTTGAAATATTTCAATGTATAGTAAACGCGTTAAATAGTGCCATCTTCGAACATAGACAAAACGTTCGAATACTCACGACCTAGTTTTACATAATTAAAGTATCGAAAAGACGTTTCGTAACAAGGCTAAAGAAAACTTGTCTTAAATAAATGTTTCAAAGCACTGAAATACATTACTATAAAATGCAGTCGAAATCCTTCCATCAAATATAATCTCTGTATTAGTGTACAACGTCAGAGTCCAATTCAATTAGCCAGTTGTGTGCCAAGATTGTAATTGATGGAATTGGTTCATATATGAATTCATTATGTGAACGTCGAATTGAATATGGCGTGTAAGATTAGGTGAACTTCTCTCTGAATAACTTTCTTAATCTGAAATTTCGCCTGACAAGCTGTTAGAAACGGAATTTTACTCTGTCTGTTAATATTACCATTGAGTTTTTACGTCGATTCACTACAGAACGAACGAATTAAGTTGATACGTGCGGGTCACGGGTTAAATACGG
Source organism: Ceratina japonica (assembly GCA_019453355.1). Lineage (NCBI taxonomy): Eukaryota > Metazoa > Arthropoda > Insecta > Hymenoptera > Apidae > Ceratina > Ceratina japonica. Next base: position 14,193 of record SMSR01009258.1, on the reverse strand, counting down.
TAATCGCGTACGACGATGAAAACAGATACGGCGATATTTCGCAGATCGAGGAGGGAAATTGATGGGAACGGGATAGGAAAACCAGTCGACAGGTCCGGTGGAACTCGGGGGTCTCTCGCGTGGTCAAGATGAAAACGCTTTCGCGGTATCAAACTGCCGGCATTTTTCAAGCCTGGTAAAGCATACATTGCCGGAGAGATATGGGCCCATTCCGGAAGATTGACTGGCGCGTTCCCGGCTCGCAGTTCCCGGCGTGTATCCTCCAGTTCTGCTTCCGGTTTCTTTCTCTCTGTACATCGTTCCACTGTTACCAATTCCTTTTCCTTCTCGATCAATTATGTATGTACGAATGCATCCAACGCGTATAGAAACATTTGATAAAGTCATTCATATCAATTATTATATCAACTATTGTATTTAATACCTCTATGAGACATCGTAATCAATTTTGTATAAAAAATTACAAGAAATTTAAATAAAGTACTTTTTACTATAATACTTTTTTTATAAATGAAATAAAAATTCTGTTATTCGACATGAGAATTCAAAATGTAATAACTTTTTAATGGGTCCGCAAAATTTCTAAAGTTCTGTACAGTGTTTTATTAATGTAATATCTAGTAGCTGTTAAAATTTCAATGGTCTGTCATTGTTTTTATGTAAGAGTTCATGCAACCTTAAGATCTCGATCGTCCAAAGTTAAAACGCGCATTGCCAGATTTTACTTCTGGATCAACTCCTCGGCTTTGAAAGCCGATTTTTCTTTTTTCCTTTATGGCGAACCTTTCCCGGTTTGAGAAACCAGGAGAAACTTGGATGGAAAAAAGTTTCCGGATGATGCTCTCGTCGAGTTTTCCTCGAAAAGAGGCCGGTCGTCGGGAGTGTATACGTATATTCTTCGGGAGTTCGAGCGCTGTGGCTGGTAGGGCGAAACATCGTTTCGTTTTAAACTGGCACCGAGGATTATCGAATACTATCGGGAGCCGTGTATCTGGATCGCTGTCGGATATTTCTCGACACGATTCACTTGTACACGGTGAATTCCTGCGCTTCGTTCCACGTTTATTGATCTGCCGTTCGTAAGTTCTCGACGAAATTTTTACCGACCTTCGGAAAATGAGAGAAAAGGTCCCAGATCGGTAAAAAGCTGCTGGGAACGACCTAGCACGGACTCTTATCGAATAATTTCAAATAAATCTGCCGCCAAGTACAGTCTGATTTATCTAATACCTTTGTCAAGTCGTATAGTCGAATTATTGTACCAAATACGGTACCAACCGTTATACGAAACATTTATTGTGAATGCACTGTATTATATATATATATATATTGCTACTCCATTTTTCACCCGGGAGGATGAAGCTCCGAAAAAACCGAGAGTCTCGCGGAAATTAGGTCGGAGAAGATTAGAAAACTAGCCCGGAGCATGGTGACCGCGCGAGGACAAACGCGTCGAAGAAAGAGGTGAAAGTGACGAATGGCTCGTGCGAGGAAAATCGCCGAGCACACGTATGTAGATACATAGATATCTACGCGCACACAGAGCCAGAAGAGTATACAACGTTGCAAACGATTCGAGCGATCCACGGAATCCTGATGGACCGCACCGCGACTCGTCGAGAATCAATCTGCCCTGGATTTAAACTTCTCCCCCTCCTCCTCCTCTCTATTTTTCGCAGCGGAAACGCGAAACTCGCGCGAATTATCCGATTTATCCGTCTCGAATTCCCGATTAACTTCCTCCTTCCGCGGTCGACGTAGCACAAAGGAAAAAGAAGGGAATTTCACAAACTATGCGGGACGAAGTTAGGCGCCGGCGAAACTCGAATGATAGTTGAGGCTGTAATGAATTTGAAGAACCAAATTGAAGTTTTCTCTGTTCTCGACCTTCCGAGCTCCCGATGATTTAACGATAGAACGGATGAAAGGAAACTTAAAATGTTAGTCGGTGTGTGTTAGGAAAGCAAGCAAGGCGAAGCTCAAGACAAACTCTTGTTTACAATGTAACCATCTGTAAGTCTCTGGACACTCGCGAGAGTTCACGGCAAAATATTTATTCTTCTAATTATATCGCGCGACATTGTTCCTAGCGAATGATAGGCTATTTTGCCATGGTAACGGGGACTTTATGGTGCGTTATATCAAAAGATTGTTAGACGGCAAGTTTATGCGATCCATAAGTGAGGAGGTATCTTTGCATAAAAGAAACTTGGTCACGGTAGATGATCAAAAACAAAATTATCCCATAAAACTTGGGGCGGCTGTTGAACCAATTACAAAGGAGAGAGACGCCTCGCCTCGTAATTTTCCCCTGGGTGGAGGCACGATTTTCGATCTCGGGGTAGTTCCCCGGTGGGCTCGTTACTTTAACGTAAATTCGCGGGGAATTTCGCAAGAATCGGGAATTGTACATAGCGGGCGGTCTATACTCGACCCGGGTTTCTTCACTAAACGCGTATTCGTAATGGATTGCGCTGGGATTGAGTCGACACAGTCTCTGTCTTATGACAACGAATGAGTAGAGATGGTGTCATATTACAGCATGACAGATTGATGTTGCCCTTACAATTAGTTCATCCAACATAAAATTAAAAAATATCTGACAGAAAAATATAATTGTTAATTGTGAAGATGTGTGAGCTTTCAGACTATTTGACTAGCATTTTTATTTGAAAATGCGCAATCTATTAGGTTGTGTAATAAATTCCCGCATTTTTTGTACTTTATTTCTTTCATTTCAAGAACTTAATTAGTAGTAATTAATAATAGAATTTGAATAGTTTTGGATTGCATAGAGTTCCGTTTTATCTCAAGGGATTAATTAAGTTTAATAAATTTTCAGGCTTTTGAAATGGAAACTCCAGGAGGCAAAATAATTAATTTTCGACATCTGCTCTATTTTCCCTTGTGTTGTTTGACGACCAACTCGTGTGTTGTTTGACGATCAGTTCCCTTTAGAAACGTATTGAGACGATCTTCGTCGAAATTAGAAGATCGGCTGGAGCGAGGTGCGTCGCTAAGAAATTTATTGGTCTCCTGGAACTTTTCAAAAGCATAGAAATTGATTAAAATCAAGTAATTCGGTAAATTGAAATCGATATGTTTGTAGTGCAAGTGAAGGACTTGCGAATGCGTGTATATTCTTTACCTAACAAAACACAAAATTACGAGGAAAAAAAAACAAAAAACGTGAAAATTATTACACAACTTAATAAACAGACAAGAAGGAACATCTTAATGCAGTTCTGTCACGTCGTTTGATAACGAAGAATTTTACATTCTCACATGATCGTTAGGACAGCAGAGAACGCGTCAGAAAGGGAGCACATCTGGCTCCGAGAAGCAGGGTTGGAAGTGATTTATCTGGGCGGTGGAGGGTTTGTCCTTGAGACAGAGGCCGTGCATTTCTGCTCCTGTTCTTTGCAAGCATTATACACCGACCGGCCAGTCGGTTTACCAGGTAATTTGCCGGGAAGATCGATAACCGATAATTTACGCGGCGGTTACGCGTCGTGTCCGAGGACGACTCCATCGCGGGAGCCGGTTACGCGTGCGATCGCGATTACTATTCGCGCGAGGTCGTCCGGTACCGGTGCGGCAAGAAATCCTCGCGATAAAACGGCATAATAATTACACGCGTCGGCGAGATGAGGATGTTTCCCAGCTTCTGTTACTTAGACAAGTTTTATGCAGCTTCTTGAAGTGTACAATTATATTAAGTTATCGTAAGTGCTTAGGAAACGTTGAGCTCGAGGTTGACATTTTTCAACCGAGAAACGTTTATCTGTTATTTTAATTTTCGAAATAAAATATTTATCGTATTGCACAATTGTTATGAATTCTGCGATGTTACGTTTAATTAAATTATGGATGAGATATACCAAAAGTGAATCGTGAAAATACGAATTAATCTCAAGAGCATTTATAATTAAATATTTACATTGATAATAATAAAATTAATCATAATTTATTTTTACTCAAACACATAATCATACGTGTATTTTATAGGAACATTTGTCAGACTTGAAGAAAACTACATATATTTCATGTGCATGAAACAAGTTAGTAGAATCAAGTCAATATTTCAAAATTCCTATAGATTCTTATAAAAATGTAGTCACCATATAAAAGAAGAAATAAGAACGAAAAAGGAACGAGCAAATGAATAAGCTCCGATCCAACCGAATTTCGTTGAAATTCTGAAACTTTGAGGTCGGATTTGGTATCGCGAAAGCCATTGATCTGTCGAGTAACGCAAAAGGACACCGACGCGTCGGTGTAACTCTGAACTCGAATGATAGAAGCGATGACGCGTCCGGGATTCGGTTAAGTCTCGCGCTCTTACCAGAAACCTTGTTAAACCGATACCCATTAAGGTCCTCCTCTTGCTCTCTCACGTACGACACCCACGGGACTAGATCGACCGACCGAATATTGCCGCGAGCAATTTCAGAAATGTCATTAAGAGCCTACCGAGGCGTGGCCAATATCCGACGATACGTGTCGTTCACCCTCTCTCAACCCTCTTTTTTCTCTTCTTCGAATCCGTACACTCGTGACAGGAAACACCCTCGTTTTTCCATTTCGATTTTATCAAAAAAAACTAACTGCTTCGTAGTGAGGAGATGAGGACTGTTCTCCCTAAACTCGTCAAATTAATTTAATTGCAGTCCAGAAAAGGAAGGACGCAGACACCCACTTTAAAATGCCGTTTGAATAATTAATCGAGTGTTACTCTTGTGGAGAAAGAAAAGAATTACACGGCCCTGCTCGCTAATGATTTTTCAAATTCACTTACATCCCTGTTAAGTCTAATATTCATGAACGTGCACGTGTAGAAGTAGAACGAAGTGAATTACGAACAATGCTACGCGGCGCGTCGCGTCGCGGTGGAAATAAACGAGGCACGCCGCACGTCGCGACGCGGCCGAGTCTCCGTCGCGTCGCTTTTATTCATGGAGACGTCGCACATTATATTCACAAAAATTTTTGTCGGACATTAGCGCACGATAATTTTACCTCTGCCGTCCGGATTATTCATTATATCCGCGATGGTAAATTTCTTGTGCAGTCTCCCCGAGCACGAAGGGGTAAATGATGGCGCGAAGGAGAGTGTGAGTCGAATAAAGCTGCGTATCCACTTGTATCGTCCTCGTATCGTATCACCACTGCGTATCGTCGTTAAGTGCACGCTATAAACGTAAATCTTACGATCCTGTGAGACATAGGGTGGGTTAATAAAAATTACCATTTAAAATAACAAAACTTCATTGTACATAAAAATGAGTTGCGATTTACTAGAGGCTAGAGTAATCACGTCACTTTTCACGTATATCACATAGGATATAAGGATGCGATATAAGCAAATAGATACCTTAACAGGAATATAGCTCGGGCCATCACGGGTTTTCTCCATCGCGCTGGGTGCTTTTAGCCCGCGAAGCAATAAGGTAGACGTTTGCTTGATATTTATTTTAAGCTTTTATAACGTCAATATCTGTCCCCCTGTTGCCCGCTCGCGGTTATGACGAAAAAATTGTCACCCTTCAAAGGGATCCGACCTCGATCATCGTTACTCTTTTTTATCGATATCCTTCTGTCTGAATCCTCTTTCCTTCCCATCTTCGAAGATACATTCAATATTAATCTGTTTACGTCAGCAGCACCATTTTGTTGTCCACTATTACCAAAGTAGTTATACAAGATAAATCAATATAAAGTGTTGTTTGAAATAATCATTTGTTTATTGATTTTATTATAAGATAATGAACGATGGTTAGGTGAAATACAAAAGTTTCTCGTCCAATGAGGATTGTCTTATGACAAAAGCGTAGAAAGCTTCAATTAGTCAAATTAATAATTAACTGTTCAAAGGTAATTCTTATTCACTCACGCTCTATATTATAATAATATAATATGAGTTCCGAGAAGAGAGACGTTTAATATCTTTAACATGAATTATGTGAATATTACGGGTACTTCATAAAGCTTTACTCGCGAACTGTCTCGATGTCTCGTCGACTATTCAGATTATGATAACTTGAAATGAATAAGCGTAATAACGATAAATAAACCAGAAGCGATGTCGATACATATTAAAAAGACGGGCGTTATATTTTAAGAACGTTCCCAAGGCACGATTTATTCGATTTAATATCGTCTCATGGAACCCCCGCGTCTTGCGAATATCTTTCGGCGATATCATCGTGCCCAGTTTGAACGAAACTTGGACTTTATTAAACGAGTCGTCGACCGCGTGCCCGAACACAGAGAGCACGTTCCGCGAAGGAACGGAAGCGACGGATAGGAGATATCACCGCTCCGCGGATCACGGTTAATTATTTCCGTCATCCCAAAGCGGGAATACTAGCGAGAGCGGGGACGTTCGATAATTCCTGCGATTAAATCGTTTAATTACGCCGTCAGACATTAG